>APFE030028000.1:70574-87938 GCA_000404065.3 Pinus taeda | reverse complement strand
CGAAGGCCCTTCTCTCCATTATGTCCAAGCCTTTGATGCCATAGCATGGTCTTCTCTCCAGAGACCACTAGATTTTCTGCTCCATTTTCAGGAACCATAGAACTATTGCACCCGTCAACAATAGTGCTACCTTGCATCTTGTAGAGAGTTCCAATGCGAACTCCCCGCATCAATACCAGTGCTCCTCGAACCATCTTGCAGGTATCCTTCTCAAACACTATCTTTACACCTGCATCATCTAACTTTTTTACAGAATTCAGATTTCTGGCCAACGCAGGAATATGCAGAACACCGGGAAGGGTTCTAACCCTTCCACCTTGCAACTTCAACTTTACTTTTCCGCGACCAATGATTCTAGCCTTCCTATCATCTCCTAAGAAGACATCACCACCATCATATTTCTCATACTCGCAGTACCACTCTCTATGGGGAGTGAAGTGAAAGGATGCACCTGAGTCAATCAACCATGCCTCATGATCTACATGTGTACTTGAAGAAGCCAAGTACACATCCCCACCTTCATCTGAGGTGGTTTTCGCCTCTGCAGAAGGAGCATCATCAGATCCTTTCCTTTATCAGGAGCTTTAGATTTACACTCCCTTCTAAAGTGCCCTTCCTTTCCGCATTTCCAGCACACCACCTTTGTAGGTTTTCCTGGAGATTTAGATCTCCCTCTAGATTTAGATCTCCCCACTCGATGAATTATTTTTGTTTCTGTTCTGGGACCGTCATCGTACAGACAAGACATCATCATTCTAGTTGTCCATATTTTTCTGTCTCATCTCCTCCGTCAGCAAGGCTGAGACTTTTTCATCAAACTGCAAAGCAGTTGCATTGCTACCTATTGTAATAACCAGACTATCCCACGAGTCTGGTAGAGAACACAACAAACTGATGCACTTATCTTCATCTGAAATTTTAATATCAACAGATAATAACTGACTTACCACCGTATTAAACGAATTAAGATGCTCTGTCATCGAGTCTCCATCTTTCATCCTCAGGTTATACAGCTTTTTCCGCAGGAACAGTTTATTCACCAGAGACTTAGATTGGTACAAAGTCCCTAACTTGTCCCATAAAGCCTTCGCCGTAGCTTCCCCTGAAACATTCAACAATACTTAATCTGAGACACATAATCGTATTGTGCTCTTTGCCTTCCGATCCAACTTCTTCCATTCTTCATCGGTCATTCTCGTGGTTTTATGTACCCGAATCTACCGCAATCCACTGATCTTTATCCACCAACAGATCCTCCATCTTGAGTTTCCACAACTCAAAACTCTGACATTGAACTTCTCAATCTCTATCTTTCCGCTGCTCGCCATCTTCTTTCACCACCAGAATCGATCTCGCAGATCTCCCACTGAACAGGGTCTACCACAGGCCCGAGCAAAACCCCTAAGCAATAAAGGCGTCCCCTGAAGCCAAAACAGCTCTGATACCAAATGTAGGTTTTAACCCCATACAGAAATTACCTGCATACGAATTCTAAATCACAGAAAAATAAACAATGCGAGAGCATAACACATAAAAACACATATGCACAGAGATTTTCCCATGGATCCCAAAACCGAGACTACTAGCTTGATTTTTCATTATGTTCCTTTCAATGTTACAATACATATTTATACATGCCGAAGCATCCAATACCATGGACCAAAAACCATCACGTACCCCTCAAACCCCCTGTTAACTATGTAGAAAGAATATAACACAACCCAACAATCCTTGCATCCCATGTCTCGTCTTGTGGACTAAAATGAGCTTGCAAATATTTCTTCATGTCATCCCACAAAGTGATATCCTTAGCATTGCCATTATCAATATGATCCATCTTTCTTTGCCACCACATCTTAGCATTCTTCGGCAAGAATTGAGCAGCTATCTTCACTTTGGCCTATCATTAGACATACCCAAACATTCCAAGTATTTCTCCATATCCCATAGAAAGTTACCAAAATATTTTTCACTTCTCGTCTCATCATAATAATCAGGTTCCTTTACTTTCACGTGAGCAACTCCTCCACTGGAACGTTGCCCAATTTCCTTCTTCAAAACCGTTATCTCATTATGAGCATCTCTAAGATATTTCTGCAACTTCAATATTTCTGCCAAACTTTAGTCCCTTGCAGCTCAAATCACTTTGACTTATTTCTCTGTTTGTGTATATAGCCATTCCATATACTCGTATCGGATTTTGAGATCTTCAAAATCTTCTTTTAGCTCCGCATATTTAACCTACAATCCTGCTGCCATATCTCTATGTTCAACATATTCATACTTCACCGAAGCTAAGTCAAATGCCAATTCTTCAATCCTATCCACCACTTAATCCATCAGAATTGGCTCGGCTTCCTTACTAGATTCACCTGTCATAATTGAGGTTCCTCCGCTTGTTCTGCCATCAGCTTCCGTTGTGATCTAGTGTAGACTGTAAATGGATCAAAGGCCTTCGTATTTATTTGTCATGAAGTGTAGAGGTATCCCCCTTACTTCTATAATCTTGCTCAACTGAATCAATCTCTGATACCAATTGTCACACCCCTATCCTGTGTAGGTTTTAACCCCATACAAAAATTACCTGCATACGAATTCTAAAACACAGAAAATAAACAATGCGAGAGCATAACACATATACACAGATATTTTCCCCTGGATCCCAAAACCGGGACTACCAGCTTGATTTTTCATTATATTCCCTTCAATGTTATAATACATATTTATGCATGCCAAATCATCCAATACCATGGACCGAAAACCATAGGTAGGTTCGCCCAACCTAATATAGGGTCCAAAAAAAAATTTCCCGAGGCACTGCCCTAGACCCCATAAAGTGGGGTTACTGGTACACCTCAAACCCCCTGTGACCCCCCCCCTGCTACAAAATCAGCGCAACGAAGGGGAGCTCCACCCCCCCTCTAACCCCCCCAATTAACTATGTGGGCTAGTTGTGGAAAGCATATAACACAACCCAACATTCTCTCACTTGTTGTTTTCTTTCCACAGGGGGCCACAAGAGAGCTTAGTCATTTTTCCAGCCCTGAAATACCCATTGTTTCTCTACACCAAGAGAACTTCTCAGAGCTCACAGATTTTGTCAATGCATATGCAGTATTCTTCAAAGTGTCCACCTTTACCAGCAACATCTTTTTGTCTTCTATCATATCCCTCACAAAGTGATACTGAACATCAAAGTGCTTTGTATTTGAATGATATGTGGGGTTCTTTGCCAAGAAAATTGCACTTTGGCTATCACAGTCTATCCTTATAGCTCCCTGTATTAACCCCATCCTTGAACACAATCTCTGCGACCAAACTGTTTTGTTGCTTGCATAAGTGGCTGCCATGTATTGTGCCTCTGTAGTTGATAGTGCCACTACATATTGTTTCTTACTCATCCAACTGACTGCACCTCCAAATAGGTTAAACATATACCCACTTGTAGATCATCTTTGATCCAGATCTCCAGCCCAATCTGCATCAACAAAGCCATGAATATCCAACATTCTATCTAATCCTGATCTTCCTTGGTAGCACAAACCATAATTACCAGTGCCACGCAGATACCTGAAAACCCGCTTCACTATTGTCCAATGCTCCTTCCCTGGTTTTGACATAAACCTGCTTAATACTCCCACTGCATGTGCAATGTCTAGTCTAGTACAGACCATTGCATACATCAAGCTAATGATTGCACTTGCATATGGAACATGGGACATGTCCTCTTCCTCTTCTTGTGTCTTGGGACACTGTTCAGCAGATAACCTGACACCTACAGGAATAGGAACCTTCATCGGTTTACTATCCTACATATTAAAGCTCTGCAGTATTGTCTCGACATACTTCCTCTGGTTTAACCAAAGCTTCATCTTTGCCCAATCTCTTTTAATTTCCATGCCCAAAATATAGTTTGCAGCACCAAGATC
This sequence comes from Pinus taeda, assembly GCA_000404065.3. Classification (NCBI taxonomy): domain Eukaryota; kingdom Viridiplantae; phylum Streptophyta; class Pinopsida; order Pinales; family Pinaceae; genus Pinus; species Pinus taeda. The sequence continues at coordinate 84,009 of APFE030028000.1, read as the reverse complement.
TTTCATTTCGAATTTGGAGGACAATTGAGTCTTCAAATCCTGGATATTTTCTTTGTCATTTCCAACCAACAACATATCATCCACATACAAGACCAGATAAATAACACGGTCACCAATTAATTTAAAATACACACAATGATCTGCTTTGCTTCTGGTGAAGCCAAGTCCCCGTATAAAAGTATCAAATTTCTGATACCACATCCTTGGTGACTGTTTTAACCCATACAGAGACTTCTTTAACTTGCATACTAGTTCTTTCTTACCCTTCACCGCAAAGCCTTCAGGTTGCTTCATGTAGATTTCCTCTTCCAAATCCCGTGAAGAAATGTTGTCTTCACATCCATCTGTTCTACCTCAAAATCAAAAGTAGCAGCAACAGATAAAAGTATTCTAATAGAAGTTACCTTGGCAACAGGAGAAAAAATATCACCAAAATCAATTCCCGGCACCTGGGAATAACCTTTGCTACCAACCAAGCTTTGTATTCTCCACTTCCTTCTGCATTTGGTTCTTCTTCTTGAACACCCCATTTGCTTTCCCAATGGGTTCCTTCCAGCTGGCAACTCCACCAGATCCCAAGCCTCATTTTTGTGCAAAGATGCCATTTCATCAACCATGGCCTCTTCCAGAGTTTTCCATCCTCTGAATCCACTGCTTCCTTCACAGTTCTGGGATCATCATCAGTAACAGACAAAGCAAAATTTGAACAGAAAGCAGATGGACTTTACCTTTCTGGCTGCCTTCTTTCTCGAACTGATCTTCTCATAGCCGGAGTTTGTGGCTCTTCATCTTCTGATTCCTCCTCTGCTACAGAGTCTTATTCTTCCTCCTTTAGTTCAAACTCTATCTTCACAGGTTCCTTTTGTTGGACTTCATGTTTAATAACATCTTTCACCTCTCTGAACACCACATCGCGGCTGTACACAACCTTCCGTGTGACTGGGTTCGAAAGTTTATAACCCTTTAAACCATCCTTATACCCAATAAAGATGCACTTTTCAGATTTACTATCCAACTTGGTTCGGTTCTCCTTTGGAACATGTACATATGCATCACATCCAAATACCCTCAGATGTGAAAGAGAGGGTTTCTTACCCGTCCATACTTCTTGTGGAGTCTTATCCTCCAATGCTAATGAAGGTGACCTGTTGACCAAGTAACATGCAGTATCCACCGCCTCTGCCCAGAATTCCTGTCCTAACCCGGCACCACTGAGCATGCTTCTTGCCCTTTCCGTCAACGTCTTGTTCATTCTTTCTGCGACTCCATTTTGCTGAGGTGTATATGGAGTAGTCTTCTGCCGTGCTATACCACACACTTCTTACAGAATTCTTCCAATTCCTTGCTGCAGAATTCTCCACCATTATCTGTCCTCAACACCTTTATCTTCTTCTCTGTCTGATTTTCCACCAGAGCCTTAAATTCTTTTAAACCTGTCAAAGACTTAGATTTCTTCTTAAGGAAATATATCCATGTATTCCTTGAGAAGTCATCTATAAATGATACATAGTACACAGACTTACCCAGTGATGGAACTTTCACAAGTCCAAACACATCACTGTGCACAAGCTCTAATATTTGTTTCGTCCTCTTACCACCAGAGGGCAAACTCACCCGATTCTGCTTCCCATATACACAATTTTCACAGAAATCAAAATCCAGAGAGCTATTACTCATACCTTCTACCATACCTTTACCATGAAGTATTCGAAGGCCCTTCTCTCCAATATGTCCAAGCCTTTGATGCCACAACATGGTCTTCTCTCCAGAGACCACTAGATTTTCTACTCCATTTTCAGGAACCATAGCACTATTGCACCCGTCAACAACAGTGCTACCTTGCAGCTTGTACAGAGTTCCAATCCGAACTCCCCGCATCAATACCAGTGCTCCTCGAACCATCTTGCAGGTATCCTTCTCGAACACTGTCTTTACACCTGCATCATCCAACTTGCTTACAGAAATCAGATTTCTGGCCAACGCAGGGATATGCAGAACACCCGGAAGGGTTCTAACACTTCCACCTTGCAACTTCAACTTTACTTTTTCGTGACCAATGATTCTAGCCTTCCTATCATCTCATAAGAAGACATCACCACCATCGTATTTCTCATACTCGCAGAACCACTCTCTATGGGGAGTGAAGTGAAAGGATGCACCTGAGTCAATTAACCATGCCCCATGATCTACATGTGTACTTGAAGAAGCCAAGTACACATCCCCACCTTCATCTGAGGTGGTTTTCGCCTCTGCAGAAGGAGCATCATCAGATCCCTTTCCTTTATCAGGAGATTTAGATTTACAATCCCTTATGAAGTGCCCTTCCTTACCGCATTTCCAACACACCACCTTTATAGGTTTTCCTGGAGATTTAGATCTCCCTCTAGATTTAGATCTCCCACTCGATGACTTATTTTTGTTTCTGTTCTGGGACCGTCCTCGTACAGACAAGGCATCACCATTCTGGTTGTCCATATTTTTCCATCTCATCTCCTCGTCAGCAAGGCTGAGACTATTTCATCAAACTGCAAAGCAGTTGCATTGCTACCTATTGCAATAACCAGACTATCCCACGAATCTGGTAGAGAACACAACAAACTGATGCACTATCTTCATCTGAAATTTTAATATCAACAGATGATAACTTACTTACCACAGTTAAATGCATTCAGATTCTCTGTCACCGAGTCTCCATCTTTCATCCTCAGGTTATACATCTTTTTCTGCAGGAATAGTTTATTCACCAGAGACTTAGATTGGTACAAAGTCCCTAACTTGTCCCACGGAGCCTTCGTCGTAGCTTCCCCTGATACATTCAACAATACTGAATCTGAGACACACAATCGTATTGTGCTCTTTGCCTTCTGATCCAACTTCTTCCATTCTTCATCGGTCACACCTGTTGGTTTAGTACCTGGATCTACCGCGATCCACTGATCTTTATCCACCAACAAATCCTCCATCTTGAGTTTCCACAACTCAAAACTCTGACCATTGAACTTCTCAATCTCTATCTTTCCGCTGCTCGCCATCTTCTTTCACCACCAAAATCGATCTCGCAGATCTCCCACTGAACAGGGTCTACCACAGGCCCGAGCGAAACCCCTCAGCAACAAAGGCGTCCCCTTGAAGCCAAAACAGCTCTGATACCAAATGTAGGTTTTTACCCCGTACAGAAATTACCTGCATACGAATTCTAAATCACAGGAAAAATAAAAATGCGAGAGCATAACACATAAAACACATATACACAGAGATTTCCCACTGGATCTCAAAACCGAGACTACCAGCTTGAATTTTTTCATTATGTTCCTTTCAATGTTACAATACATATTTATACATGCCGAAGCATCCAATACCATGGACCGAAAAACCATCACGTCCAATACCATGGACAAAAAAACCATCGATCCAATACCACGGACCGAAAACCATCACGTCCAAAAAACATGTGCGAAAATCATGCACAAAACCATAGGTGGGTCCGCCCAACCTAACATAGGGTCCAAAACCAAAATTTTCCGGGGTGTTGCCCCGAACCCCATAAAGTGGGGTTACGGGTACCCCTCAAACCCCCTGTTAACTATGTGGAAAGAATATAACACAACCCAACAATCTCTGCAGAAACAGATAAAAGACAGCGAAAATATATTTCAAGAAAGGTCTGTAACTTCACCGAAGGAAACCTGCGGATATCCGCACTTCTGCCGTGACGAGTCTGTGCAACTCCACACCTGCACTGTCTACTGTTCAGCGCACCTCCACACCTGCTCCATCTATTCAACTACGCACCTCCGCACCTGCTTCTTCTCTGGTTTTGCGCACCTTCGCACCTGCTTCCTCTCTAGTGCTGTGCACCTCCGCACTGCGTCGTTTCCGCTCATGCGCACCTCCGGATTTAGACAGTTTATCAGTTCTCAAACATACCCCAGACTGTCGAAATCACAGATGCGTTCATGCGTCAAAGGGATCCCAACTCTTCAGTAGATCTGACTTATAATGCTCCGGTTTCTCCTTGATTCAGATTCAACTATGTCTCACCAACCGATTATCAGAAATTCAGATCTTGCTCTTCTTAAGATTTTCAACACTTGTATTTTGCCAACTGGTCTCCTTTCCCTTTTATAGTCAATACCTTACTCAAACCATGGATCAAAACCATTGAGAAACAATACTAGGGATCCAAAACCCGGGTTCAATATTTTAGATGCCAAAACCACGGACCAAAACCATAGGATCAAAAACGTCGGACTAAATACCATGGACCAAACATAACATGCATGTTTTTCTCTGCATCAAAGTCCGTGCATTTTAGGTTCGCACCTTTTGTGTGGGAGACCTGCAAACATATCTGCACCTTTTCAACGGTTCTCCTGCGCAACCTGCCGATGACCGCATCTTTTGATCTGTGCACTTGCGGAACCAGAAAATAACTTTGCTGCACTATAATTTATCATCTGAGATGAGTGGGTTGTGATCAAGTACAACATATGTATCATAATGCCAACAATATATATATATATATTATATATAAATATATTAATTATATATATAATATATATATATACTATTATATTAATATTAGAGGAGTTACTATTTATTAATTATATTGTTTATTTATTAGTTGTTTTTTTGTTTATTTATTAATTTTATATACACTTACGCGGTCCCCTAAGTAGAATTCCCCTCTTATGCCATCTGAATTTCCTCTGAGAAGATCTCCCCTCTCATGCCACCTGTGCAATTGTGTGCCATTAATTTTAGTGTTAAACTATTAAAATAGCCTCAACCATGGAATTAAGGACCAGTGTTACCATTACAATTGGTATTATCGTTACAATTTGAAATGGAATCAAAAGTAAAGTATTAAAATGATCGAATAACAAAACATAGTGCAGCAAACGAGAACCCTTGGCGTTTATATATATAGGGTGAGAAGTAATATATATATATTATATTATATATATATATAAGAGGGGGAGAAATAAATTATTATCTATTTTATTGAATTGGAAAGTCCGTAAACATTATAATATTTAAAAGGAAAGAAATTTTATATATTTTAAGAGTATATTAGTTGTGATTAATTTGAAAGATATTTATCTACAATATGGATCACAAAAGTCTCAGATTTAACAGTACATAATATTTTATATAAGTCATCTTTAAATGTCATTCAATGATAAATCAGTTTGAGTTGGTGCATGTCACTCTTTATATAATTCACCTTTAAATGTCATTTAATGATAAATGAGTTTGAATTGGAGCAAGTCACTGTTTTTCACATGAAAATTGTAAATTATATGAGAAACCCTAGATTTTAAGTAGAAACGAAAAAAAATATCACAGAAGAAAATGCACCTTTAATTATTTATAAGGACTATTGAAAAGAAATATAACTAAACTTAGTGCATTAATGTCATTGCATAACTTGGAACCTAATGGATAGATGTCATTAGATAGATTTCAATTCTAGCCAATGGGTGGATAGACATTGGATAGGCAATTATAAACTGAAAATATAAAGATATAAAAATAGTGTATTTTTAATTATAGGGAATTTATCTTTGATTACAAACAGATATCCACTAGCTATGAAATAAAAGGGATGACATATATTTCAAGTATATAATAAGTAAATGGTTTATATTTTAGAAATATTTGTTAAAAAAAAATATTAATCATTGTTATTAAAAAAAAAAATTGACATAAATTTAAAAATTTTATTATATATTAAAATTGTCTAAATATCATTTTAAAAAAGTATAAAAAAATTTAAAGAGGAATAATCATATTTAATTATCTAGTTTTGAATGACATTTTATTTACTAATTTTTATCTTCAATGATATTTTATATCTCATAATTCTTTTTGAATTTATACCTTACAATATTTCTTTTGCAACATCTGGTGCAATTGCTAGTTTAGTTTTTGTATTAGTTAGCAAGAATCTGAATAACTGTGCAACTCTTCTATCACTTACTGTTTTTCTTTCATGTTAATTCTATCCATTTTTCCTTTTCTTTTTTAATTATCTTATTAATATCTTAGACAATTCCTTAATTTAATATAGTTTTTAATTCAAAATTGAATTATTAATTTATCTGTTGCATCTCTGCATTATTTATTTACATTTTGAAATCGATATTTCCAGGTTGATCTAGATGATGAACCACACTAACGAATCAATCTAAAAATCATTAATGTGATTTCAAATTGTAAACATTATGAATCACAAAGTCTATATTTAAAAATAAATTAAAATTCTTGAAATCCTATTTCAAAACAAATACATCTATCTATTCATATAATTATCTATTTAAAATCTAAATATTTGATATTAATAATCTAATTATCTTTATAAAAACGAAAACATAAACATTTATCATCATGAAAGAAGAAAACAAATTGAATAATATAAACTTTTCCCTATTTTGTTGATAAAACCATTCTTATCATTCTTACACTTAAACAAAATTTTATGGCTATGTCCCTCTCCATAACCTCAACTTTGAAAGTTGAATACGCGACTTATGTACATAACCTCAATTTTGAACGTGGAATACGCGACTTGTGTAGATTGAGACAGAATAGACTAATGCTCTTCTCTACATCAGGATAGAGAGAATACGCGACTTGCGCCAACCAATCAATGTCCCACTTAATGCTCTGCCATAGTATATTTACTCACCTCTCCATCGGTCCCACTTAATGCTCTGCCATAGTATATTTACTCACCTCTCCATCGGTCCCCACGCGGTGGTCTTTGGGTTTACTTTTCTTTTCCCCTCTCCATAACCTCAACTTTGGTTGTGGAATACACAACCAATCAATGCTTACGTAGTCTATTTACTCACCTCTCCATCGGTCCCCACGCGGTGGTCTTTGGGATTAATTTACTTTTCTTTGCGCCTCTCCATAACCTCAACGTTGATCGTGGAATACGCGACTTCGGTACAATGAGACCGAACATAGTGGGGTTAAATTTGACACCTCTCCATAGGTCCCCAGTGGTTAAATTTGACACCCTTATGCACGTTTTGACTTTTTCTAGCCGTCACAAAATCTACACGTTATTATTAATGTGTTAATAATTTCTAATTACTATATATTTTAATAATTTGTATTTGTTTAAATTTTATATTAAGTTGAGAGTGTAAGTACTTACTATCAGCTTACTTTTGTTGGATTGGACGCGCTGTATCATTCTATGCTTCCAACATTTATGTGAATTTATGCAATTATCAATGCAACGGGCCTAAGAGTACAAAATCCATATATATATTGTTTGGTCAACATATCTAGATTTGAATATCATTAAGGCACATAATTAAAACGGGGAGCTCACCAACTGATTAATTTACACAACATTGTCAACATAGGAAATTTAGCTTTGGTTTGGTAAGGAAATTAAGGAAGTTCCAATATTTATGAGAGTTATCATTGGGTTAACCTTTTTTTCCAATCCAATGATGATCTGACTTCCATTTCCTACAAATTTTGTCCCAATTTTATCACAATCTCGATTCTCAAATGGTATGTGGGGGTAGTGGGAAATTGGAATATTATGTAGTGAATGCCCAATGCCCATCACAGTGCTGGAGCCTGGAGCTTTCTCATTTTCGTAGGGATACAACCTGTAAAGAAAAAAAAATGCCTAGTCACAAATCCACAACTACTCAAGATAAGCTCTTCTCTTGTACTTTCTTTCTGCTATTTTTTTAGTTATGCTATCTTATCGCAGTGCTTTATTTCAGTTTTAGCTATATTATTTTAAGTTTTGCATTATCCAATTAATATGATATAGCAGAAGGATGCAATTTTTTTTTCCACAAGTAAAGTTTCTTTGTATTCAAGTTCTTTATATACATAAATTCCATAAGTCAAGAATATCGACTACAAATGCCAAACATGTTTTGAAAATAGAGTGACATGGACTTTGCAACCTTCTCTGGTTCTAATGTCAGCCAATCCACTCAATTAAAAACACCGAACATTTTTGACCCGTTGAAACACGAAGTAGATTGTCATAATAAAACCAACATCCTAATTTTTCAAGTTGTATTACACCCCAACTATAAGTCAAGGTTTTGGTAGGGTTTGATGTTTGAGTCATACCCGATCTGCAAATCTAGATCAAGTTATCGATTGTTCATTTCATCCAAGTGTATTTGACCTAGTTACACATGAAATACAGGGGCCGAAGATGTCACAAATAGGGCTTTTGTCTTCTAATTGACAAAATGGATGGTCGACTATCTCTGCCAGTGATACACGACAATCAGAGAACATATATAGATTATAGGTCATTTTTCTTTTGTGAAAAACCCTGATTATGTCTTAGCCTTCTTTCGACTCTTCAAGTTTTTGTTTCATAGCCTCAATATGTTATTCCATACAAACATCTTCTTCCGTATGGTCCCTAGTTGTGACGATTTCAAGTTAGTCTTAGAATTTTTACAGTTCATTCACAGATAAAGACTCCAAAACCTCTCTCGACATATGTTTGATAAGCCTATATAGCCCCACATGCTCAATTCAATCTTTCACAACACAACCACCCATAAATGAATTAATTTGATCATCGCTCAGTTTACTTCGTGAGCCATTCATATATTTCTCAATCCTCTTTATCTCTATCGTACATGTAGTCAAATGGATACTATGGAATAGTCAAACATATAAAACTATGTAGATATTAGATATATATGGAATAGTCAAAGTTTATAAATGGAATTGGATTTGCCTCCGGACCCTGTACTGGGTAAGATTTATAGCTAGTTACGATTACAATTTCCATCGCTGCTAGTTCCCAATTTCAATTTAAATGGAAAACAATGAAATAATTATGGATCAGCATGAATTTTAAGATTTACATGGCTATGTTAACAAAGATCTCTCTTTCTACCACCTCAAGATTCTCATGACTCCAAGGATCATATATGAACCTTTCATTTTAAATAGTTAGTTATGATACTCGTTGCCAAACATAGACTTCCTCTATTTGAAGGAAGAGAACATTCCAATGATTGTCAATTCAATAATAAATGAATATCCATAAAAATGCTTTCCCAGACAAGGATGTTTCTATGACTCTGTTAGGATGATGTTTCCTAATGTTGAAGAAGCATTGGAACATTTTCAAGATCAAACCATCACACTCTAGGTCAAACATGACTTCATAAGTCCTATTTATAGCCATAACTTCTAAAATTTGAAGCTTCTTTTCAAATGTAGGACCTGCACTGTTGTCCAAATCCTGAAAAGTCTCTACTATCAGCTTGAAAACTCTCCTCATAACTTCATCATTGAAAGGAGGTATGGTGTAGTCAGTCTCATGATGTGACTGAGACAATATGCAACTCGAAGCCTAAACCCTTCACAAGGTTCCTCCAAGAACTTGGGTTGTATAAGAGAAGGCATAGCTAGTTTTAGAGCCCAAATTAATTTATTCCCTTCTACCTAGCTCACCCTAGAAAGGACAACATCTAGATCATCAAGTTTGAAGAGAATCTTCCATGCAACCCTCATGTGCTTCAAATATGTCCCAAGTGAAAATAGTTTTTGCCCCCATTTCCTACCCCTTCTGCACATCCTTTGGTTGTTCCCTCTAAAGAATGACATAATCCTTCTTTGAGAAAGGCCTATTATTATGTTTGGTTTTCTTGCTTATATCATCATCCAGCGAAGAAGTGTTGTGCTGGTTTATGAAGTATTTTAGATACTCTATTTTTTTTTAACAATACAAGGTTATGATAAGTAATACCAGGCATAACCAATGACCCTACATCCATTAACAATAAATTGTTCAAGATCTATGGTAATGCTAACAACAATGATACATATCACTGACAACTCTCCAATAATACTTGACACTCTTTACTGACCCGAAAATTTACGCAATGTTGTCACATAACGATAACATCACACATGAAGCCTTCAAAGTATAAAGAGTATAGTGAACACGAAAGAATGACGAATTTGGAATAAAAATCAATCAAAAGAACTTGTGCTGGAGATGTCTTGAAAACCAATCTGGGCTTCACTAATGAACTCTTAAAAAGGAACACCAACTCGTCCTCTATCAGTAAGCTGCTACAGGCATGTGATATGTGATATTCAGATCTTGGAATCCCAATGTCTGCTTCAACAAGACCAAGTGACCAAGGCAATACTAAATATGTAGTGCTGCATGTAATCAGTCGCCTTCCTTTCAATAGAGAAATTTCTCTATGAGATAATTCAGTTCTGGGCACTATAATGTATCAGCTAGAAATTTCTTGGTACAATTTGCTGCCACTCTTTTGCTGTCGAAATCCTTCCAACTAAGTTACAATCCTGAAGGAGATGCTCAATAAGATTTTTATTATTTCTCTCTAAGCACGACACTATAACGCTCTCCACTTAATAATACACAGATTTGTTAAAAAGGATAATCAAAGCAACAATGGTATAATCATTTGGATAGCACCCAACTTGACCAATTCCTGCTGAGAAACTTCATTACTTGCCCTCAGCAGGACTGCAATAAACTCCACTATCTTGAGACGATGTTTTCCAAGAGGAGGCTGGAGCTCACCATATGTAGTTGGTAATATGTTTTCATTTGAAGATACGTCCAACAAATTTAGAAAGTCACCAAGTCTCTCTAGCGTGCCATCCACAGTCTCAGGATTTGCAGTCAACACACGCTCAGTAAAATGACCACGGGGTACACCATCTGCTACTAAAATCGTTGTTTCCTACACTCAGTGTCTGGGGCCTATCTATGAGCCTCAGAAATGGCCGCACTGATGTAATTCAGGCGTCCTCAACTCGGCCACTGATTAGATTCTCCTACTGATACGTTAACATGAATGCATCTTCTGCAAAATAGTAGATTCAATCTTTAGCAAAGCGTCCCATGAATCGCCATGTATTGCATCCTTCATTAAATTTGGCATACATTGAGTTATGATTTTTTGCCTTCGTTCAGACTTCCTGAGATACAGTTGGTGGTTGGTTGACCTTACTAGGCCCGATCACTAGAGTTTGTAATTCTGTTGTGACCCCACCTACATAGTGCACACATCTCCTTGCTCACAGGGAGGTCCACGTACACAATTATTTGCAGAAGGATGTAGGCTGGCCACTCATCAGTATCTCAGCACAACATGAATATGATGAGATTGACCTTGGTTTATGCCGAGAGTTGGATTCGAGAAATGTGATGAGCTGGTTCATAATTGTTGGGGAAACATTCACAGTTGGAGCTATTGCACAGTAGGAGTGAGGAATCGTTGATGCTCCCTATTGGTGGAATTTGGATCTATGTGGATCTACGAGTAGCACGTTGAGTCAGAGACGGACATGGGATCCAAGTACTGGGGATCCAATTATGTTTCAATCAATTGGAGGCATGACATGGACCGATGGTTTGTATGGGATCTAGGCATTGGGTATGAGTTGTGTTGGGCCACCAGATTGGTCCACAGGTTAGGATTTCCTAAGGGAAATAAATCTTGGGGCTGGAGGACTGTCATGTCCCCATTTTATTCTTCTTTGAACCACCCAGTTAGAATACATGAGAAATTCTTAAAAACACTAAATCAAATAAAGATTCTAAGAGCTAGGAAAACATTCCTATCATGTTGCTTTAACACAAATAAAAATCCCATGTTAAAAGAGTAATATTTAAAGCAACAAATAAATAATCTATTATATGTTATTTTTATTACGTGACAGGTTTTCCAGACACTCAATAAAGACACTCAATAAAGATATACAAATGGTAGTATAATATTCTAAAAAAATGATAGAAACACAAAATATTTTGAAAAGGAATAGAAACACGAAAAAATTATTTTCCTATCTCTAATTTAATTTTCTGAAAAAGAAATGTAGAAAATATACCTTAATAGAAAATATTTATTGAGAAATAGATTTAGAGACAAGCCTATAAATAGATTATATTAGAGATTAGCCTATACCCATCTTAACATTGGATCTACCAGCTGCCAAGAGGGATCAAATCTCTCTTAGCTCTAAAAAAAGTTTGTATATCAAGAGATTTGATCCTCCTAGGTGCTTCTTAGATCCGGAGTTAAATTTGATCTAGATTGGTTTAATTTCCTCTTTTAAATATGCTATATTCCACATGAATACCATGTGTTATATTTATTTAATTTTTATAAGGTTATTTTTATTTTGTTATTTTTATTTTTATTCTTTTACAACATTTTGACATACTTAAAATGTTTACATTACATTATATTAATCATTTTCTTTAATTTTATTTTTATTATTTATGTAATTTGAATTCGTCAAAAAAAATTACATTATGCATCTTTTAGATGTTTTTTTTTTTTTCATTTTTACTTCTAGTTTGTGCAATTTCTGGAAATCAAAATATGGTATGATAGTTATAATTATTATTTATTTTATCATTATTTATTTTATTTCAACCAATTCAAATGTTTAGGCACTCCAACATTCCAAGTGCATATTTTCTTTCAGATTTAATTTAGATGATATAAGATAAAAATAAATTAAAATATATATAAAATATTTTAATTTTGAAATTAGTTATGGTTCTTGGGCATGTGGTTTTAATAGGTCATGGTATTGGCCCATCGTATTGTATAATAACCTATTTGCATGTTAATATTGTCGTTAGTAAAAATTGGGTGAACATACGTGGTTAAGAATCTTGTTATATTGTAAGTTTACTATAAGAGTTTAGTTTTTATGTGCTTATTATAAAATTAAATATGACTATGAAATAATTTTTTTACACTGAGGACATAACTTTTTATTTTAGATTTAATTTAAAAAGTGTTATAAAATTAAATTAAACTAAAATATTTAAAAAATTGTTGACATACAATCTTTCTTACATTACACATAACATCTACTCTCTCTCTCTCTCTCATACTGGTTGTAGAGCACCTATGTGCCAAATAAGCCAAAACCATGTATTCAAATCCTCTACCACAACTTAGTACAAGATGTTTCTCTATCTCAAATATTGAATAAGATTAAAAAAATATGAAACCACAAAAGAAGCCTAGACCTGAAACGAAGTGTGAAATAAAGATGCACCAACTTTGAATCTCAAACAAAATTCCACATCTACAAATCTAAAATCCTGAGTTAATATAGATCTAGGCTCTCTTAATTTCCTCCTTTAAATATGTTATATTCCACATGAATACCATGGAGCATTTTTATTTAATCTTTATAAGGTTATTTTTATTTTGTTATTTTATTTTGACATACTTAAAATGTTTACATTACATTATATTAATCATTTTCTTTAATTTTGTTTTTATTTTTATGTAATTTTACTTAGTCAAAAACATCACATTATAACATCTTTTTCATATTGATATATTTTTTTTTAATTTCATTTCTACTTTTAGTTTTATGCAATTTTACCAAGTCAAAACATTGTATT
>APFE030028000.1:38275-59295 GCA_000404065.3 Pinus taeda | reverse complement strand
TTTATGATTATATTTATGAATTGAGTTTAAAGTGAATAATCAAAGATATGTTCTCTTACATATACAAAATGGTGAATCTTTGAACCTATATCTCAATTGTTAAGTACATGATCATGTCATGTAATAATAAAAAATTAGAGTATGGTTTTCTAAAAAAAGTAGGGAAAATCTTATGGGAGAGAAAGGAATAGTGATATGGGGAAAGTGTCCAAGGAAATTCTTTAGTAGATTTCTTTTGAGCAATATTAAGGAGGTTGTTTTCGTGGATATGGAGCTAGTCAAATTGGTTTCCCTGTACAAATATATGAGAATAATGAATGGAAGACTTACAAAAATATTATATAGGCTTATGGTGTTAAAATTCATTATGGAAAATCTTGAAGGAATAAGATCCTAATCTAAGATAACATGGGTATCAGAACATCACCCACTCCCACTATAGGTTGAAAATGTGGATATCAGACCATATAGTTTGTTCAAATTCAATTATACAACTTTAGAGGATGCATAATATATGAATATACTCATATTAAAATGGAAAACATATGATGCACTCTTAAGTGAGTTAACTACACTACATTGTTCTAGAAGATAGTCTTATCCAAAGAGAAACTAATTGTATTTGAGAAAAATGTTTCTCTATATCCTTAGCATTTTTCTTATAAATTCTATCTTAATATATTAATTTAGACTATAGACTACCCAATTTTTATAGGGGAGCATGAAATCATTGAAAGCACTCTTCAACTGGCGCTGCACGATATGCCGATGAAGCCGAAAAGAAATCATGATCTGAATACGACGTAGGAAGACACATCAAAACGATATTGCCACCTGTTTTCTGGTTCACAACGTCCATGTGAGTGCATCCATATGAAAATCATGATCTGAATATGACATCGAAAATGCGTGGAAATGAATGTAGTAGTTCAACGAATTGTTTATTTTTTTTGTTTTTGTTTTCTATTAAACTATTTTGAAATTTGGTTATAGTTAAAATAGTAATTTAAAAGTTATGTTTTTTGAAATCATAGAAATTAGCTATTTCAAGGCACTTGTCAATTTAGGTGCCCAATATAGTTAAAATAGTAATTCAAAGTCATTAAGAGTGTTGTTTTTATTCTTTTTTAAATAGTGAGAAAGCTTATTGAACGAGTGGTGAAACCAGTAGTGGGGACAAGTATTTAAGCTGATTCATCAATGTTATTTAAAAAAAATCATGCCACTAGAATCACCCTTCTAGTGATCCTAAGGTGGCAAATGAGTGGTGAAACCAATAGTGGGGACAAGCATCTGTTAGGCTGATTCATCAATGTTATTAAAAAACCATACCACCTGGAATTACCCTTCTAGTGGTCCCTAAGGTGGCAAACTTTCACTACCCTATTTCCATCCTGGAAAGACTAGCTTGTAGCCCAACAAAACAATTTTAAATAATAATAAAATTGCAATTTAAATAATAATTTTGTTGAGAATTGTTAAATTTTAATAAAAAATTAAAAATATGCACACTCATTAAATAATTCTCATTAGTAAGATACCTTATTTAGTATATGTTAATAACATTGTCTTTTTTACTACTTATTAATTATATATCAAAAGTAATAAAATAAAAATTACACATTTTGAATAAAACACTCTTTGGGAATTAGATGGAGAGTAATTTTTTTCAAATATTTTTAATACATACTAAATATATTTATAAATATAAATATATTTTCTATATATATTTTTAATTACATATGGATATATAGATAAAATATATCAACATATAGATAAAATTGACCATATTACTAAGGACAACTAAGCCAACAAATTTATTTCATCCAAATCCCATGGCTATCTTGCAAGCTAAGCACACTCTATTATGAGAGGTCTAAGTATTTACACTACATCTAGATCAAGGTCAATGTGGGGATCCAATTCTAATGACATCCTTAATGGCCTAGTTTTTGGGAACAATTTTTAAGAGCAAACTCCGTTAACTCTATAGTAAACATCTAATTCCATATTAGGCAATGAGATCCATTCCCATTTCTTTTTACATTAATTTTAGTTTGTTTTTTATTTTTGTAGTGTTTTTCTGTTTTGATTTTCCTTTTAAATTTAACAATATTAAATGAAGTATTATTAATTTTTTCTTTAGCGAGGGATTATAGTTTTCATTCCATCATAAAAAGCTTTGTATTTTTCTTGTTTTTTTCAATTAGATCTTATTATTTTGAAAAAGTATGTTAAGTTTAATTTTTTTTAAACAAAATTTATTTATTGAATATTTTAATTTCTTATAATTTATTTATTTGAATTTATGGATAAGGTAATGTAACACTATTTAATGAGGCTTGATGAATGTAAAATATAATTTATTATTTTTAGTGTGTGTGGATGTTAAGTACTTTTCATTATTTATGAGATAATAAAACTAATTTATATTTATAAATTAAATGATTGGCCTATTTGAAGGCTCTAACATTACATATCAAAGCACCCAACTACATGTCACATGAGTCAATACTCATTGTACTATATGTTCCTATAGTTAATGTTAATTACAATCTATGCCTTTTCCTATTGCCACCACTTTGACTTGTCCTTTGATATGTCCTCTACACAAGTTTCTTCATGATGGTGACTACTTGTAGGAATGGTCTTCTAGGTGGTGGTTACTACTTGCAGAAGGTGGTGACAACCATGATGACAATGTCCAAGTACATTTATTTATCTCCTAATAGATCTCACCTATAAGCTAATCATATATCTATCATTACTTATGTTTTGTATGATTTTCTTGAATAATACTCTGCAAAATGCATAATTTTTGAAGATTTCATCAAGAAATACCACTTCTATAACTTAGATTAGAGAAAATATTAAAGTATGTGTTAACAATGTCTTTCTATTGAACAATTCAATGCTTTTATTTTTATTGTTGCAAAGAAAGAGCAACAATGGCAATCCTAAAGATATAATGAACATCATATCAATGTATAACCTTGGATATAGTGGGTGCATTTATATATAGGAGTGTATCAAAGTATCAAAGTAAGTATTGTGTTGATTGTAATTCTCTATTCTAACTTATATGTGCACAAACTGAAAAAAAGTCTCATATTTATTTATTACTAATAGAAATTTCAAATAATAGAGTGGTGGCTATTCTGAGTAAAATAAAAGAACTTACCCTCTCTTCTAAGCTATGAATCTAGGTTGGTTGGCCTAGTAGAGCTGTAATGTCAATGTACTTTAGCTTCTACTTTTTGAAAGTCTTGAAATTCACTTCTGTGAAATTTTGAATCTAATCCACTAAATTTTCAATCTTACTCTACTTCGTTTTAGCCATTATTTCCTCTTTCTCCTTATCGAGGAAAAATAATTTTGAGTAGCTTCCCATTGGCCTCCAGAAATCATAAGCTAGCAAGCTACACTACCCTTCCCAACTCGAAACATTGTGATTATGTTGAATCTTATGTTGTGTTTGACTAAGAAGGTATAGAGGGGACCATGTTTGTTCATGGGGTAAGGGGGAAGGCCGGAGTAATCTGCATGATGAATAAATACTCCCTAAAGAACCAAGGCCCTCCACCTAAGAAATTAACCAAGATAGAGAAGCTGGAGTTCAACCAATGTGTCGCTAAGTGTTGTAACTGCTGCAACAACCTCCTAAATTTTGGCTTACACTCAATTT
Organism: Pinus taeda; assembly: GCA_000404065.3. Classification (NCBI taxonomy): domain Eukaryota; kingdom Viridiplantae; phylum Streptophyta; class Pinopsida; order Pinales; family Pinaceae; genus Pinus; species Pinus taeda. The sequence goes on along the minus strand of APFE030028000.1, from coordinate 55,610 downwards.
TAAAGCCTTCCTTGGTATTTTATATTGTTGTTGTAAACACTAGAGCCCATTTCATGATCTTTCTCGCAGTTCTTTGGTCACTTTTGCATATTGGGCTAATTGTTGTCTTTTGGCATGTTTGCTATCACACAATGTTTGTGAGCCTTTTTCAGTGGTTTTGAAGGTCTATTTTTGTGTATATGAGTTGTCCCAACCATGTAATCATATATCACATCCATACAAAAATTCTTGAGTTCTGTTGCACAAGTTTCATCACAGTCATCCTAAGGCCTCTCTTAAGTGTCACACTTTTTGTATCTTGTCATGAGGTAGTCACATAGAGGGAAATGCTTTGTTTACATGTTACGACTTTCTATGTTTTCATGTATTCAAGGTAGTCTAAGTGTGTAATCACAGTCAAGTTTCATCACAGTTCATCACCTATCCCAAACTTAGCCACTTTTGGAAAACATTCTCGACCGAGCAACTTAGCTTCACAGGGCCCCAAATGAACTGTGCACTACGTAGTCTCAACCCTCTAAGTTGTGACCTTTCTACTTGGAACTGCACAATTTGAAGTACCTATCCTCCAGGGTTGTTTCTCTCCACAAATCATAATCCCAACTCCCGAACTTAACCTCTAGAATTTCATAGCTGAGTCTCCCAGTGTGCCTTGAACTGCGCAGTTCACATCTTCAACCCTCAAGCTTTTGCCTTGTTAGATGGAACTCAACAATCCGTAGAAACCCAATGTTCCTTGGCATCGAAAATTGTGTAGATGCTCCTCCCATTGTAATTTCCCTCAGTTGGACCCCATTCCCTCCAGAAACTGCATAGTTCTACCCTCTAAGCCTCTGTGAGCTATGCATTATAGAATCTCAGTTTTCCAGTCCCCCTTGCTTCCAGAAACTGTGCATTTTTTCCTCGAAGGTCCCCATCCTAAAACCTCCACTTCCTACTTGAACTACGCAATTTTTCCCCTCAGTGGGGACTACGCAAAATTTTCCCTTGGTGGGGACTGCACAATTTTTTTCCTCAGTGGGGATTGCGAAATTTTTTCCCTTAGTGGGCACTACAAAATTTTTTCCCTCAATGAGAATTACATAAAAATTTCCCTTAGTCTCACTTTGAGTGTGCACTACATAGTCTTAGTGATCAAGCTTGACCCTTGGCTGCTTGAAATGCGCAATTGCATAGTCACTGGGCCTTGTTTTTTGACGTATCATCCAGTTCATGAATCCAAATACTCTATCTTAGGCTAGAGGTTTTCATACCTTATTTCGTCTCATCATGAGTGAGTTGCGGATGCAGGTACGCTCCTACACCATGACAATATGATGAAGAAGGGGAGCATGTATAAAGAAATCTTCGTAGCTGAAACATGCAAGCCAATCTATCAAAGAAAAGCAAAGGGATACAAGTTTGCAACTACCATCCAAGTCTAAATATCATTGAAGACTCTGCATTACCAAGCCATGCAGAGGATAAGAGAAATCATATCTAAGAAGACATCCAACACTTAGTAGCAATAGTGACTTGGCATTGCCACATCACCAAGCAACCCATATCAGTAATGTCATGTCATGTCATGTCAAGAGTGGTTATATTCTACATTACTATTGTGGACCATGTATATTATATTCAAATGTAAACTGGAAGCCCAAAGGACAGACATGAATATGGAGAATCATGTAAGTTGAAAAGTCATAGGATGTTGAATAGTCATGAGGGTAGTCAAAGAGTCACAAAGGGGAAGCATCACCCCTTGGTTATATATACCCCCTCCTTGTATGATAAAATGACTTTTTCACTTTGTCTCCACCCGCAAGGCATTAGAGAGTTCAACTAGTTCTTTAAGGAGCAAGGAGTGGCTCTAATGTCCCACTATTAGGGCTAGTGATGTACATTGTAAACATGTGTCTTGGAACTTTTTCTTAATAACAAAATACTTTTAAGGCTAGCATGTTCTTCATGCATGGACTATGAATGTTTGTAGGGCTATTCTGTGGATGTTTGTATTTCATGTTTTCTTTCACATGTACTAAGATAGTTGAGTTATTTTAGTTATTTTAGTGCTTATCTTATTGATAATGTGTTGTAATGGTTTTTATTTATGTCTCGTCCTTGAGGACTATTCCATGGGAGACTAGACATATCTTTCCTTGTTTGTTGGTTGTAACAACCGTCGCATTCACTGTGGACTATTTCGTTGGATGTTAGACTGAGCCTTGTGGTTCATGTGTGTCTCTTCCTAGGTGGTACTATTACCTCCCACTTAGAGGATCACTTTTCTCACCCTTTTATAGTAGACGAACCTTGACACAGTTGCAGCTACACACTCACCAGACGCACCTCCCTTGATTTTTAGAGACACCATTGCATCATTCTCTTGTGATGATACTCAGAGCCAAGGAAAATCTTTAAGGATTTGGCAACCAAGCCTTTATAACGAATGGGACTCCTACACCAAACAATGTGAGGTCTGATTGGGACTTCATATCAGGGAGATCACCTTGGTTGACAGATTTCCAACATTGTTAATAGGCCCCTATTTTGTTCATTTTCCATTCTTTTCCTTCATTTTCCTCCTCACATCCAACACGTGACCTTTCACCTTCCTTTTCTCCTAATTTCCGTTATTTTCATGAATAAATTTCCAAAAATGTCATTTTTCCTTTCCAAATCCTTCTCCATTGCTTCACTACTTTCGCTAGCCATAATAGACCAAATGAACACCCACACTAGGATGTTTTTCCCAACATTCATATTGGAATAAATGTCCCATAACCATGGTTGTTATTTTACCTTTCTAGTTTTATTTACATGGAATTTTCTCTAGGTTTGATACACTTTTGTTGGTATGAAATTGTAAGAACCATTGTCATGATGAAGCACTCTACTTCCCACTCCACCTGGTCATGTATGATTAGTCACTCCATTATCTTAAGTGATACCACTTTATGCCCTCCATCTAGAAGTCTTTGGAGTATTACTTTCCTTCCTCGATCTTTAAACTTGATTTCCAACTTCTATATATTGAAAGAGAACTTTACGATGGACATCATCCATGTCATACCAAGAATAACATCATTTTGTCTACTATGAAAATTCATCTTGCAGTTAATAATCACCCAATTGTATACTTCGCTTTGAAATATTATGAGTACATAGAATATTATACCCATTAGCTACCATTACCTTAAACCCATAATGTTATTATGTTTTCAAACCCTTCTTAGTCACAATCCTTTCATCAATGAAATTATGAGTTTCCCCTATATCTAACAAAGAAACAACTTGTTTCCCCTATACTACACCTCTTACCTTGAATGCATTTTCCTTTTCTACACGAGAGAGTTGTGCTATAGCTTGATCATCTTTTAATCTTCCTCTAAACTGTCCTCCTCATCACTATTCTTTGAACCATATTGTTGGTCAGATTTTTCATGCAGATTATTTACTAGAAAATTTCTCTAATTGCTCAGATTTTGGTTTCAAACTAAATTTACATGAGGGGTCCTATGGCTATCTATAATGGAAACACAACTTCTTCCTTGTGAGGTCATTTTTTTGCTCACTATCTAACCTATTGGAATCATTTTTGTGGGGTGTCGCGGTTCTCTTTGAAATCGTTTTTTGTCTTCATCCCTATTATGGGGGGAACCCTTTGGAATAAAACTTACCTCAAGAAGTAAAAGCCTCCATCACCCTTTCTTTTTTTATGGCGTGTTACAAGGTAGGTGGATTGAGGGACTTAATCCAACCTCTAAAAGGTTTTGTCAAACCATCCATGAATAGAACGATGAGTCTTCTTTCTAAAATATTATTGACCAACATTGCAAGCGTCTAAAAATATTCATTGCACATGTCAATTTAACTCCACCATTTAAGTTGTTCCAACTCTTTGAAATGTAGTTCTAGATCCTTCTTATAAAATATCTTGATAAACATCTTTGTAAAATATTCATATGAAGTGATTTTTTTCATGTCCGATAGTGATCATCCCATGATGCCATCACTCATTTTCTATGTCATTGAGGTGTGTAACTACATATTTGATGGCCTCTTTATTTGGAATTAGGTTGAGTTGGAAATAGGTATCAACCTCTAAACCCAAGCTCATGTTGAAGTCTTCTTTGAATCATCATAATCTAGGAGAGTTAATTTTCCCACTTTCTTCTTCAAATCATAGTTTTGTGCTCGATGACCTATGTAGGGTCTATGTTTCATCCCAACATTAATATAAACTCTAAGTGATATATCAGCCTAAATGTTCGAGCCACTATTTTCTAAACTGATTCTACAAATTGATGACTTGTGGCTCATTTTCAATTGGTGTTATGCTCTAGGTGAGAAGGTAGGCATAAAAGGCCTGAAACTAATGGTTCTAGTTGGCTAATTTTTGACTTCCCCCATGAAAACAATTATCTCCCTGAGAATTATTGCCTCCATTGTCCATTATTTGCATTGTTACCACCAATATCAACTCCTAATTGTCTAGCCATTAACTATGTTAAAAGTCCCAACCATTCATTTTGAGCTTGGAATCTTTGATTTGTAACTTGTTTCCCTCTAACCAAGGCATCCAACAAATTCAGAAAATGTTATTTTGGGTTCTGATTTCCATGGTCTCTATCACCCTTCTTATCTTTATTTTGTCCCTCAACTTCCCTCTCTTTTTTTGCAACTAAATTTGAAGTATACTTGTTTCTACACACATTTTAATGGTGTGTATAAGGTTCCTGGTCAAATCCTAACATATTTGAACTATACTATCATATTGAACCCCATAGGATAGCAAGATACACTACTCTAATAACACTATAACATACACCCCTCTTTTTTTTTTACAATGATAGAATTAGCCAATAATGAAATAACTCAAAAAATAACAATATTTAGGAAAACCCACAAATTGATACAACTTAAATTTTTGGTAGCAATAATATAGCTTGGAAAATAATAATATTTAGGAAAATCGACAAACTGATATAACTCGGGTTTATTTTAAGAGTTGGTATTACAATGCATGATCAAAATGAGCAATACCTAGATAACCAAAATCCTTAAAATAAAAAAATTCTAGAAAATCCTTATCACTGCCACAAATATCCTCAAATATTGTCTAGATCATAAATATTAAACTAACAATGATCACCAACTATGATCTCCTTGTGAACTCGCCAATATATTATCTATATTATATCATCAATAATGTGGAGAATGTTGCCTGTAAGGGGTTTGATCCTCACACACCAAGAAGAAGTAACCTCATCCAGAGAATGACAATATAAAATATCAAAACCAACATATGAAATGAACTATAAATTCTCTTTTATAACTCTCCCAAGAAGTTCAACCCTCTTAGTCATGCCATGTGGGACTAAATAAAATCGCTTTTAGTCTCTGAATTAAAGGCCTCATTTTTTTTTTTAAGCAAATAATTTTCACTTCATTATTAGCCCTGATAGTCACTTAAAACCATTGGACTATATAAAATGCTCAGATAGTCATTAAAATTGAACCCATAAATAATACTAAACATAATCATCATGCTAGCTGACCTAGTTGGTACTACAAAATAACTTGATAAAAATAGTAATAATTGGAAAATTATCTCAGAATCATTCCATTAAAAACAAATCTTGCCCATAGTCTTGATGAGATCTCAACTGACCATCTAACACTACCAAACTACTCGATTAATTTCCTTCAAGGTTCCCTAACCCTAACCCAATAGCCTATGTGAACCAACTAATATGTTAGAGGTACACTAAATCCATTAGTTAGGAAGGGGACATTACATGTGGTCAATAATACAAAGAGATATAAATGTGTGCGCGTGAACTAGTGTAAACTTACGGAAAGAGAAACAGAGACACATGAGGGTGCTAACACTGTAACTTTGAATAAAAGGTGACAAAAAAACCTTATGAGATAACTACTTATATGGAATTTTGATTTAGATAATTTAGTTATTACCAAGTAATTCATTTGAACTAAGCATGAAAAGCACTAAGAAAGGGGAAGCAACAAGGAACCACTCAATCAAAGGACTTACTTTGTGTTATACAAGTGAATTTTGACACATTGCATATGATAATAGGCCTAGCTCAGTAAGTTGAAAGAAAACATATTGATTTCTCTATATGAAGGAGAGTTCCATTCATGAATTTATCTTGTAATGAACCCGATTAATACTTGAGTGTATCTCCCTCTTAAGAAATCATATCTAGCTTAGGGGTGGCTATCTGTAAAAAAACTAAAAATGTAGGTGAGCCTATGGTTAGGTGGAGAGTGGCTATCCTTTATTTAGTTTCCAACAAAGTTCAAGTGATTAAGACACATTGATTTTTTTCTCATTTTACTCAAATGACATTATTGTTCGGAGTTTTCATGAATTTTGTTATGCTTGGTTACTGAGTATGATTGTAAACACAAGTTAGAAGACTATTTAATTGTGCTTGGCTACTAGTTTTTATTTATTATATGAATGAATTTTTATAAATAGAGGTAATATTTAAAGCATGTTACTTTTGATAGTTTTGAGATGCATGGTCTTCATTATAGAAATAAATGTTGAATTGCAATGTGAATGACCTTTATTAGGTTAGCTATAGGATTAAACGTCTATGTTGTATCCCTATTGGTGATTAGAATACTTTGAGATTTTCCTTCATTCGATACCTTGGAAGGATAGGGTGGATGCCCTGGATTGGATGACTTCGGAATTTTGTTGTAAGTTCTTAGCAACCATAAGATATCATAGATTTTTTATTTTTATGTATGTGTGTGTGTGTATTTTAATGATTTTTCTGCTAAGAGGTCAGGGGGATTTTTTTTTTCTCAAGAGATAAGCAAAAAATATAACATATCTGTTTGTAAGTGTATGGAATGTGAAGTGTGAAGTTTGCAACCTTGAAGGGGTGACAAGAATCTCATTCAGTTGGGTGAGGTTGTGGATTTGGCCATTATCCATATCTTTACTTTATTTTGAGAATATACCTAGTTTGGGAAATGATTTGGATTCCTTTAGAGGTTGTTGAGGATCTTTGTACCTCTAGAATTTGTCTAGGAAAGCTTCTACCTAGCAGATTAGAATTTAGTCTATGGATAAGGTTGAAAAGTATTATCGAAAACATGTAACCTTTGGAATTCATGGGATTCAATTTGAAATTTTTGGGATTGAAGTTTTATTCTAAACCCCTTGGTCACTTGGACAAGTTGGGGATTGTGACTAAGGGATAACAAACAAGGAGCTAAGGGGATGGATCCCTTGTAGAGGTGGATTCCCTATTATCTATAGATTCAGATAACTAGACATACATGTATTTTTATTAAGTGCTAAAGGGAAGTAATGGGATATTCTGGATATCTAGACATATTGATTATTAACAAGACATGCTAGTGGGTTTTGATTTTTCGTGATCTTCTATTTTGATAATTACTTGAAATGATTTCTTAATTAATTTTTTTTTATGTCATATTCATAATTAAGTAATTATACATACAAAATCTACATTGTAAATAAAAAATGATAGTAGAATCATGAGGAGACAATCAAACATAAGAGACACAAATTTTTACACTAAAAAAACCCTAATTACGATAAAATATAACCACCTTTTCCTTACAGAAATTGTCTAATTCAACAAGAGATACAATTCCATTTTCCAATCAAACTAGGTCAAATTGACCACATGATCTACACATGTCAAACTTGGTCATGCTATCTAAGAAATAGGTTTGAATTCTTAGAATGATCTAGTTTGCTATCTAAAATAATGTTAGGAAAACAATGGTCAAATAGATTATAATATATTTCTCTAGAAACTCCTCCTCCTCCTCCTTAACTCACATGTGTTAACAAAGAAAATAAAATACATGTTGATCCAAATTGAATCCAAGAAAGTAGGTAAAATGGTGTATATATAGTAGTTTAGAGTACCCCAAGGGAAAATTCATTTGGTTGGGCTGAATTAAACAATTTGGAGATGACTTATATTTATATTTAACTTTTCATTCATTTTTATTTTTGTGGGCTTATGTAGTTGGGGAATACCTCATGTATCTACCAAATATTTAACACTCCCGCTTAGCTAGGGAAGTATTCATCTTGAGTTCTTTGGATGTTCTTGTTGTTGAGAACTTTTCTTTATAGCAAGAACTTTTTTTGAATGAGCTATCTATGTTGATGTATCCATCCACTTCATGTTCTATTTGAGAACCACATGGAAAGCATCCTGCATTAGCACCATATCAAGGGATATAGTTTCCTACTATTCAACTCTTCTTTGCAAATGGATCTAGTCACCCACTAACCAAATCCATTTTGGGGTCCCACTGGACAAATGCCCCTTTGACCTTTTGGGGTCAATATTAGTCTTTGGTCACCAATTATCCAAGTTGTCACATGGAAATTAGTCAACACCCATAACCTATGGTGAAACCTTGGGAAATTACCATTCCTACACGCTAATTAAATGGTGATATACTTTCCAGATGCTAAAGGTACTCACTCTACCCACAAGCCAAGCCCTTGTTGGCAATACAATTAGAACCGTTTGACTATGGGAGCACTCTAGGAATTTATGCTCTCTAGAAAATTTCGACACACACTCCACCACTAGCCAAACACTTATTTGCAATACGGAGCACTCTAGGCCTTTATGATCTCATCATCATTCTCCCTAAGCACATTACATGGAAACCTGGTTAGTACCTTTGACCTACGGAGAATATTTTTCCTTGATGCTACAACATCAACACTCCATCTCACTAAGGGAAGAATTTTGAACTAATCTTAGCTTGTCCATAAAGTATACAAACTTCACCTTGTGGCAAAATATTTGTGAGAATGTCAACATCCTGCTTAATTGTAGAAATTCATTAGAGCCTCATTTCTCTTGTCTTTACAAAGTCTCTCATATACTGGTACTCAATGTGCTTCTACCTGTCATCATGGTCATCTCCAAAAACTAGTCAAACATTCCTACAAGTAGCTTTCGAAGTCATAATGCTTCACAACTCGCCAAACTATCTACAATATACTTGGCCTCTATAATGTTGAGCATGAAAAATCTCTACTTTCTCCTCATCCTGAAACAACATCTTGATGTTCTCTTCTTGTCTTATGCACTCTCTGCCTCATATGTATATTCCTGTAGTTTTACTTCATCAATTCAAACATATTTACATCCATAACTAACTATCCCATGCAGATACATGCTTGAGCCATGTGCCTTGGCTCAATCATAAACTAATTGAATTCCTTCATTAGATTTGTTACCACAACTATTTTTTGGTCACCCAAATTGGGTGCTCCGTCTAAAACATATTTTTCTATGGGAATACTGCCTTCTTCCTTTACCACTTGATTCCTTATGCTCACGTTATAAATTAGTCATATGATAACAATATTAGCCAAGAATCATCAGATATCCATCAATCTGAGAATACAAATTCCGAGGTCAATATAGATATTTCTTCAGTCTACAAACATGAGATTATTTGTCATGTACCTCAAAGCCCTAACGTGACTCTATGTATACATCTTCTTCCTCAATCACTCCAATCAAAAAAGTGATATTTACATACATATTACATAACCTCTAATCCATAACACAAAAAATAAAAATAACATATCTAATAGAAGTGTTCTTGATAAATGGAGAAAATGTCTCCACATAGTCCTCTCCCTCTTTCTTGGGAGAACACTCATAAATGTTTCTTTGTAATCCTCTCCACTGCCATCTATCACATACTTCATTTTTTAGATATTTTGGACATCACCTCTTACTTCTCTTCAGCATAATTTCCTTCATCATGGTATCCTTCAAACCTCCTGACCTGCATGCTCCCTCTGAATGAGGAGCTTTTCTGATCATTAGCCATGATTCTATATGTTAGTACAATTTCTTCCTCTTGAACACAAATCACTCGAGGAGAATCCTCCTGTCACAAGATTTTCTTTATTCTTCCCAATGCTTTCATCTACTACTAGAGCCTTGACAACCTTAGCCTTGACAACCTTTATGATTCACCTTCATCCCTCACTAGGAGGTTATAGAAGAAACAATTATAACCCAAGAAAAGAAACAAAGATAAGAGGTGAACTAATAATAAAGAAATAATAATCAAGGAAGAGAGAGATATAAAGTACTTATCTTATTTTTTTGAGTATTTGAGGGATTTGGCAACTCCGTCTTGATCCTTGCTTTCCTATAGAAATCATTGCAAACTCATCACCTTTGTCTTCATCATCAGCATGTTTCTTTCTTTTCCTTCGTTGCGTGAACTAGGGTTTCTTTGTCCAATCCATCCTTATGCCATCACATATATGAATCACACCAACTTCATTTGTATTCAACATTGTAGGTATTAATTTAGGGATTCATCACACAAACCTTAGGATTTTAAATTTTGTACCAGGCTATCCTTTTGATTACTACCAATCTTGTTGCTTTAATACTAAATCGACAATTTTCTATTAGGCCATAATAGTAGCACTCCTGCTATACACATCATGTTTCAACATCCCTAGCAGTACAATGCTTTAGTCAATGAGATTCATAGTAGTATAAGACCTTTTCCTAGACACCATGGCAACAATTGTCCTCTTAGTTTAAGAAGCTCTTCACTTAGAATACTTCTCAATTATATTGATCATGACACCACCAATACTTTGACTATATTCAATGGCATCAATATGAGCTAAACTCAGTCATGGAAAGATAAACATTACTTCAATAAACAACCCTTATGATAAGAAACAAGCACAATATTGATACACCAAAGGTCTAGAGATAAAATTAGAATGGAGCTTCAGAAATTTGATTGTATACCATAGCTTGAATGCTACCATAGATTTCATAACTCACTCCGGCTCATGCTTCACACCTTTGAGGGTTTAAGCCCAAAAATTTAAGTGCAAATTATCCTATTGTAGTAAAGTGTCCAAAATCATAAAAGAATGTGTCATAGGAGCTCCATGCCTAAACATATAAAGTTGTGTCCCGTTGATTCTAACTTTCTTGAAATAGATCAATCTTAGCAATACAATTTTAGGTTCAGTATAATACAAGGCATCAATCAATTGCCTTTTTAACTCATAAGGGAGGCTTCTTATAATGATTTATATACTCCATAATCTAATGTTTATAAGTAAGGATTACAATTCTAGAAAGCATTAAATCCTCCATTTTCAAAGAGACTATATCAGACTTCCGACACAACCAAAAAGAAAAGAAAAAAAACTTCACTTCACAGATTTGGCTTGATTAGATGATCTTTGGCGGCGTGGGTGTTTGAGAATTCAAAATGAAACTCTCCTAATACATTAGGCTCATTGGTCACCTTCTGAGGCTTCTAGACTTTGTGTTGTCATGCTAAGGCCTTTTAGCCCCCTAAGCTTGTACTGAGTCCTTTCTCAACCTCTTCTAGGTTTGTGACCCTATCTGCTCCTAACCTAAGGCCTCTTAGCCTCCGATCTATGGCTTTGACCCTTCTCTAAGGAATAATAGAAACTCGGTTTGCATTTCTTGTTGGGCATAAACCTATTAAACAAACTTGACCCTATTTAATTACCAATCGATTAATGGAAAGGATCAAAAGTATTATGCCTCTAGTATTGTCTCTTTAATGGTTGATATTTAACCTTTGTCTTTGATAACATGTTTATTTTTCATAATCTTCTAGTCTAATAGTTACTACCAATGATTTCTTAATTAATTCTTTTTGTGTCACATTCATCATTGAATAAGTATACATTGAAAATATCAACTATAAAACAATAATGATAGTAGAATCATGAGGAGAAAACCAAACACAAGAGACACAAATTTTTACCCTGGGAAAACCCTAATTAGAAAAAAACTAAAGAATGTTTTTCTTAGAGAAATTGTCCAATTCAACAAGAGATACAATTTGATATTTTCAATCAAACTAGGTCAAATTAACCACATGATCTACATAGATCAAACCTAGTCATGCTACCCAAGGAATAAGTCTAAATTCTCAGAATAATTTTGTCTACTATCTAGAAGAATGTTAGTTCAATGATGGTTAAACAAATTGTAATATGCGGCTTCATAAACTCGTCATCCTCTACCTTAATTCACACATGTGAATAGAAAAAATAAAAGATATGTTGATTTGAACTAATTTCAAGGAGGGAGGACGAATAATGTATATATAGTAGTTTAGAGTGCCCCAAGTGGCATGTCCCTTTTTTGGGCCAACTTAAATAATTTGGATCCGACTTGACTTTAAATTTTAATTTTCACTGCTTTTTATTTTTGTGGGATAATGTAGCTAGGGAAAGCCTTCCGCATCTACTCAAGATTCAACAATGGAGAAGTGGAGATGTTCTAAATATTTATCTAGGCTTTTGGGCATCCAAAAAACTTTAAAAAGACGATTTTAGAAAAACTCAGATGCCAAATGGGTAGAACACATGGGCAAGGACTACCACATGCCAACCATGTGTTAGAAGACACAAAATTATACAATAGTGATGCATTAGCAAAGAATTTACGCATGCCTACCATGTGTCAAAGGTATTGATTTTGACATGACATTAAGAAGGGTAAATCTTCTAAGGGCTATAACTTTGTGACCAAAGTCGAGAATTGAATGAAATTTCTATCATGTTGACTAGGAGAAGATGATGGTGTTATCAATAAATAAGTTTATGGTCATTAAAGGCAGAGAAATTTTGATAAGTCAAGTCTATACAACCTGTACCTTCAAAAACTCCTTGAGGGAACTAAGTGGGTTATAGTTTAATCCTACATCTCATTTTTAGAATTTTGATAAACTTTTGAATATATTTGATCCTCTTCCTCCATCCATTAGATATGCAATTTATACAATCATGTGTGCTGCAATGTTTTATGTATGAGCTTCATGCAAGTGCTATATAATCTTTAACTAGGCTCATTGGAACATTTTTTCATTATTGGCCACGTCATTGGCAAGCTTATACTTATATTTTAAGAAGAACAATCACTCTCAACAAGGGTTGGGTTTCAAATGACCGAGATGTCGATGAACTATTTGTTTTGGACTAAAATCTCTCTTTTGTTGATGAACCATGTCAACTTAATCATCCCTAGGAACTACTATACAACAAAAATGTTAGATGACCTTGCAACATTCAATTTGGGGAAAGCATCACATTTAGAGGAAAGAGAATTCCATTGAAAAATGATTTTATGCCAAAACAATTATTGGGATTGCAAACTCAACAAGCTCACTATAGGTTTTATGGAATTGCAAACTTGATGCACTTATTAGAATTTGATTCCAAAGTCCTCAAGTACGAAAATACATAATCAAGACCCCACACAAAGAAGAAAATGAAAATAATACACGTTAAAATGAGACAAAATTGGCACTTCAAAATAACACAGTTATTCTGGAAAGAATGTCCTCTCCCTTATAGAGTGCAGAAATTATTTTCTCAATAAAATAATGGATATACAAGTTATACCTTAAAAGTTATAAGTTTATAAAGTCAAATAAGTTTATAAAGTCAAATGTTATAAGTCTGTAAAGTCAATTTTTAAATTTAATTGCTTAAAAACTTCTTCCAAAATATGCTCATAGACTAATTTACATTTTAACCGTAATAAGTTGAAATACATTTAGTTCTAAAAAAAATAAAAGAATTATTAATCACTTTCAAATATTATAAAGAAAAATCAATCTTTATTATAAGGAGAGCTTCAGCGTAAATCACATAAGAAAGATTTTTGCCGACGCTTTTCGAACCAACCAATGTGGTTCATCGTCAGGACAAGTTGAAAATACAAATCCAGTTACAGCTTGTTAAATAGTCAAAGCAGAGACTCCAACGGCTAAGACACTCTAACGGCTACTTTACCACTCAAGAACCCAGTCAAACTTCCTCAGACTAATTTAATATTAAAATATTATTAAATTCAGAGCTAGGTTAACTAGGGGAATAATAAAAACAAAAAAATGATAAATTATTTATTCATTTAGTTACGAATATTACCCCGTTATATGATAATTCATAAATCTATCAAATGAATGAGTATATTCTAATACCTTAATTCTTGTGCCCTAATTTTTATTATTGTTATCTTAATATTAATTAATCTTATTTATAATTAATTTATATTGAATTTTATAGAAGAGGGTTAAATTAGGTCAATTAAAAATTAGTATATTAAAATAGTAATGCTTTATATATAAGTTAATTATTAAGGTTATATGAATAAAAATAATAATGCATATAATAAATACTAAAAAATTATTCAATAAATAATTAATTTATATATAGGTCCTAAATAAAATACTAGGAAGGGTTATATGTATTAATTTTATAGAAACAAGGTTAAAAAGGTAAATTAAAAATTAATTTATTAATTGATTAAAGTATTATATAATATATATATATTAATTATTGATGTTATATGTATAAAGTAATACTATATATAATAATAATATATTAGAAATAAATATTATTTACTTAATTAATATATTCAAATTAATCTATATAAGTCATAAATGAAATCACTATGTTATGGTTATATGTATTAATATTCTTTAATATATTATATATGGGACTATACTAATGAATTTAAAAATATAATGATGAGAATGTTAATTAAAGGTTATTTGGTTTAAAGATGTTATTAGTAAATATAGTAATAATTGATGAATAATTTACGCTCAATTTAGTAAATTCTACATAAAAATGAGATAATGCACCACAAGAGGTTAATCCTACGAAGAACAACATGGCCAACGATACGCGAGACCAGATGCCCAGAAAAAACCGTCCCCGCCCAAAGAAAGCACCTAAGAAGAGCAGAGGGGGGAGGAAGACAGGTTGTTTCATAAAAAGACATCTTGGGAGAACTTGCAAATACTTTTCAACTTCGTTATCTGTCGTTTGATGAGTTTCGAGGCATATGGCATGGAGATGATGCGATGCATTTTCTGGGAATTGGCAAAATAAAGTAAAATGCACAGCCTAACTAACGGGGCTTTCCGCATTTGAATCTTTCATATCTTCAAAAAAATTACACTATTTAATTACCGGTCTATATTTATTTTTTATTTTTTTAAGTTTTAGTGATAAAAATTGTTAAGAGATTGTATATTTATATGGTTTAAAATGTGTTTTTAAAAATATAAGTAATTTTTTTTAATTTAATGATTAAAATTATTAAAATATTATATATTTTCTTAGATTAAAAATATTTTTAAATATATAGATAGATTTATTGTTTTTGACAAATATTATTAGAAAAATACCGTAAATAAATGAAAAATATTTGAAAATTAAAATATATAAATAAATAATATAATTTTTATTGGTTTAGTAAAACTAACAAAATAGATTTTTTCACTAGAATTTTGTAAAACAATTTTAAGGAAGAATGTGATTTTTTGTTTTTTAGAATATACTTCTGAGTGCATAAGTATATTCAACCTCTTAAAAAACTTGTGGCACTCAAATTTTGCAGATTAAACAATCTAAACTCAAATTTCTAAAAATCTGTACCTAATTTTGATTAAAATTAACCAGAAAATATGTCCTGAAAAAAATCATTCAGTCCATAAATTAGACTACCCCATTTTCTATATATCAATGAAACAAGATCAACAGGATCTTGAAAGGTGAGCTGACAGGTATTATTTATCTCTGGTTTAAAGGTTATGCTTGCATAATTTGATTTACAGGCATAGTGAAGAAATCTCAGCGGGAAGAAGTAGATCACAGCTAGAGTGCAGTGATGAAGGAGTCCAGCAAGGGATTCTAGGTGAATGTGGCAGAACCTAAAGATTCAATAGAGGTTGAATGAAAAGGACAAGTGTGTTCTTGGAAGTTGCAGATGAGAGAAGCCTGAAGGAGCAGTGGAGAAATGCTCAAAGGGTTCCAGCAGAGGACCAGTGATTACCAAAAGACCAGATCCAGAGGGAAGGATTGGTGAGGTAAGTGGCAGCAAGAGAGTTTGCTGTTGTAGAGGCTTGATGCAACTCATGGGTGAGAAAATCATGGCGAAGGAGATGACTACTGAAAGTCATAAAGGAAAAAGCAGAGGTTCAGAAAGAGGCCACAGTAGACAAGAGAAGAAATATGCCAAGGCGAATGGCATAAGACAGCAGTTGGCTCAGGAAGAGTATGAGAAAGAGAAAGCAGAGATAGTAGTTCATCTTGAGATATTGATGGAGTTGTTACGGGAAAATGTGAAAGACCAGAGACATGGTTTGCTGATGAAGAAGAGAGTGAAGTGGCAGAGGCTACAGTAGAAAAGAGATCTACAGATAAACATGCAGTTAACAGAGGAGTTGAGGAAGTTCGAGCAGATGATGGATGTACAGTTGAGACGGGAAGAACTCAGAGCAGCTGAATTGGAAGAGGAGGTTTCCATTGGTGAAACAGAGGAGAAGATCATTGATGATTTCTTGAGTTATTGGGTAAATCCAGATCAGCTGGATAATGTAAAACTGTGTATTTTTGTAGCTGACAATTGTGATGTGATTACAGGTTTTACTGAGGAGGATGCGCAATCTTGTAAAGCTGTTACAACACAGGAGAAGGTTCTTGTGAATAAAGAAGGGAATCAGCTGGAAGAGCTGGTATATAAACCAACAGTTGAGACTGTTGAACTTTGTATTTTTCAAACTAAAAGTTTGTGTATGAATGCAGGGACTGTAAGTGATGATGATATGCTTCAGCAATGCCACAGGGAAATTGCATTGTTGGAATATTTGTTGGAGAATGACAGGGAGATTGCAGAAGAAAGAGTTCAGTACAGTGAATGAGAACAGAAAGACATCATGGAAACATATGGTGTGAGAGGAAGACTGGTTGATAGTCTTGAGAGTTCTTTAGAGAATTCTTTGGGAAGAGAGAATCAGCATACTGATGTGCTGATTGAGAGGGAGAATTCAGAACAACATACCGAGGTGCTGGCAGAGGGAAGTAAGGCACTGATGCCTTATGATTTTTGTTTTAACAAGTGTTTTGTGAATGCAGGTATTATCGTAGGTGTTGAAGGACATTTGACTCAATTGAGCAGTCAAATGAAGGAGAAAGACGAGAATTCTCTGGAAATTTCAAAACCATGGGATGAGGACGTTATGTTGCTGGAAAGGATGCTGAATTATCAGAATTCAGTGCAGAAAGAATCTCAATTTCAGAATTGGGAATTGTAGATGCATAGAGATGAAGATAACAGAAAGGAGTACACAATGTACTAGTTGTTAAATTGGCAACTAGGGCCAAACTCCATGTGGATCAGTTTATTTATGGCAGCTGATATTTTTATTGGATCCCTCTCGTCGAGAGGTGTAGGATTGATCCAAAGATCATCCG
>APFE030028000.1:0-38255 GCA_000404065.3 Pinus taeda | reverse complement strand
AACATGCAGTTAACAGAGGAGCTGAGGAAGCTCAAGCAGATGACGGATGTACAGTTGAGACGGGAAGAACTCAGAGCAGCTGAGTTAGAAGAGGAGGTTTCCATTGGTGAAACAGAGGAGAAGATCATTGATGATTTCCTGAGTTATTGGGTAAATCTAGATCAGCTGGATAATGTAAAACTGTGTATTTTTGTAGCTGACAATTGTGATGTGATTACAGGTTTTACTGATGAGGATGCGCAGTCTTGTAAAGTTGTTACAACACAGGAGAAGGTTCTTGTGAATAAAGAAGGGAATCAGCTGGAAGAGCTGGTATATAAACCAACAGTTGAAACTGTTGAACTTTGTATTTTTCAAACTGAAAGTTTCTGTATGAATGCAGGGACTGTAAGTGATGATGATATGCTTCAACAATGCCACAGGGAAATTGCATTGTTGGAAAATTCGAAGTATGACAGGGAGATTGCAGAAGAAAGAGTTCAGTACAGTGAACGAGAACAGAAAGACATCATGGAAACAGATGGTGTGAGAGGAAGACTGGTTGATAGTCTTGAGAGTTCTTTAGAGAATTCTTTGGGAAGAGAGAATCAACATACTGATGTGCTGATTGAGAGGGAGAATTCAGAACAGCATACTGAGGTGCTGGCAGAGGGGAGTAAGGCATTGATGCCTTATGATTTTTGTTTTAACAAATGTTTTGTGAATGCAGGTATTATCACAGGTGTTGAAGGACATTTGACTCAGTTGAGCAGTCAAATGAAGGAGAAAGACGAGAATTATGTGGAAATTTCAAAACCATGGGATGAGGACGTTATGTTACTGGAAAGGATGTTGAATTATCAGAATTCAGTGCAGAAAGAATCTCAATTTCAGAATTGGGAATTGCAGATGCATAGAGATGAATATAGCAGAAAGGAGTACACAATGTACTAGTCCAGTAAGTTGCTGATAGGAGAAGGCAAGGAAGAAGTTTTCCGTTGTAGAAGACAAGAGGGCATGGATGATTGGGTGGCAGTAAGAAATGAGAAGGTAAGAATGGAAACAAGTATAGAAGCAAGAAGTCAGCAAGTGACGGTAAAAATTGAATGAGTAAGAACTGAGCAAGCCGTCTTAGCCCAGCAAGCAGTAAGAAATCAGCAGCTTGAAGATTTATTGGACAAGGAAATTGAATTAATCAGAAGAATCATGTTGAAATTGTCTCAGAGGAAGACGTCAATAAGAAAGAGAAGAAGCAGCAGCAGCAAAATAAAGACAGAGACAGATTGTGAAAATGCAGCAAGTGGAGCAAGACAGCATAAAATGTGGAGACCTGGAGAAGAACAACAGACAGAAGCAGCGACAAATGGAAAGTTGCAACAGAAGATATGGGATCTAGGCAAGCAGAGATCTTAACACATGATCAGGAAATCATGATTAATTTCAAATTTGGGAGTCTGATGCAGGAGCATCAAGGCCAACTTTCATTTTTTATTTATGTAATAAAGGGGGGTGTGACATTTTAATTGTTTTATTAATTAATTTGGTATTTTTAAATAAAATAGGAGATAAATTCTAAAAGTGAGGATTTTGTAAATAATTCTCAAATATGAGAGAAATTGGTCAGTTGAGGATGTAAAGGGATGAGAGATTTTAATTTAGAAATTAGTTTCATTAATTTTGGGTGAGAGAGGATCCTTAGGGATTCAAAAGAGATTTAAGGATTTGTTGAGATATTTTAGTGGTGTTAAGATATTAAGGGGATTGAGCATTTAATTAGATCATTTTTAAAATTGTATAAATAGGAAGGGGTTTTGAGAGAAAAACACATTGAGATTGTGAGTGAGTGTGAGTAGAGAGTAAGAGGTTTTGAACAGCCAAGGTTGTAAGCCTCTGGCAGTTTGTAAAGGCCACAGATTGTGAATATCAGGCCAAACAAGAATTTGTAAGTCATTGTTTTGTTTCAATTTATGTACATTGGTTGATTGATTGTGAAAGTTATATGCATTTCTGGTTAAATGTATATATGATTGAAGTATCGGTTGTTGGAAAGATCGACTAAAGGAAGTAGGTAATTAAAAGAAATTGTAAGATTGATTTGTGCGCCCAAGATGAAAGGATGGTTATTAATATAACAATTGTTAACTGTGTTGAATAAATCCACGCATAAGCTTATTTGTGTCAAATGAATGGACCACTTTATCCCGATCTGGAGTTTGATGGACAACAATAAAGTACAAAGGAGAGCGCCAGTGAATATGAAGTCGTGAACTCCGGAAGAATCCAAGAAGCATTCAGGTTTAACTTTGAACAGAGATCGTTGAAAACGTTGAAGAATCGATTCAAATTCAATAAATCGATGTTGTGGGACAAAAAGCAGTAACTGGCCTTTCTGATGTAGAAACTGGCATTTTGCATCTTCTGGAATGTACGCAGAGATCCTACAAATGCATAATCGACCCAACTGGAGCAGTTCGGGTGAGGAGCACTTTACAAAATTGTAACGATGGACTAAGAGGTGTTAACCAGCGATGTAGGAATTGGTGTGTTGGCAGTGTTAAAAGTTGGGCAAGAAAAGAAGAGATGGGCGCAGCCTCTTCAGAAACATGGAAACTTCGGTGAACAATAAGTTGTTTGATTGGGTCTTTTTCAAACGTGTTCTTGTGTTTAATAACCGAATCCAATTGTAGAATTACCACCGAGACAACACAACATTTAAATGGTAATTGTATGGAAACGTTAAATGAGTGATGCTATCGTAGAAGTGTATGAACCATGGAGACCGATCCGTGGTAATGGAAATACAGTACATTATAATTCGTTGTTCAAAGTATGAAGCGAGGAAATGAATGTATTGATGTGGTTTGGTATGCAAATAAGGGCATATACAGATTTACAATCCTGGTTCGAGTAATTAAGAAGATTTTTGTCAAACATAAACAAAAAGAGGAGCGTTTTTTCGTATAGATATAATGCAATGAAAATCCAGTTGAAGGAATGGAACGATGTGGGCATATAAACATTGTTTGTTTATATCATATTAAAATATATTGAACACGGTTTTAACATAATTGGAATGCAGCTACAGGTTGAAAAGAAGTTTAGGAAACCAGCGCCTTCTGGAAAACTGCTCCAAGAGATTGTAATGTATACATAAGCGTAGGGAAGCAAAGAACATTGAATTGTATAATTCAATGGCGAACTGATGCAAAGACACAACGCAGAAAAGCCCTAAGCGCTACCAATACTTTGTCATAGTGAATGTGTGTGCAGAGAGCACTAGCTGATTGTAAATGAAGACCCAATTTAGATGAAAGGCTGAAGTCCTGCGTTATTCAACTGGATGGAGGTAATTTAAATGGCATGGCCAGATTGTTTGACTTGAATTCTCATCACATTGAATTTTGTTTGAAATAAATTGTGAGCATTGGCATAAGTACGAATCTCTTTAAATTTGTGAGTTATAAAGTTAAACTATATGTTGGGAGAAAAGTTTCTGCAGAAAATGGTAGAATATGAATTTGCCAGGAATATGAAATTACACGCTTCCCCACATTTCTTGAAAATTGCCGTGTGTTGAAGTGGAATTGGGCAATTATTTGAGGTGCATGCTTTATATGCATAAGGAAGAAATATTATGGGGTTGCGGGTTTAGGCCTGCATCAATTTTTGGTATCAGAGCTGGAATAGCTCTGTTTGAAGATTCAAGTTTTTAAGTTAAGTTAATTGCATGTGATGAATGAATGTTAGATTTTGGAACTGATGAATATTGCAGCACAGAGATGCAGTGCAGTTGAGAAAGTGAAACAAGATCAACAAGATCTTTAAAGGTGAGTTGACAGGTATTATTTATCTCTGGTTTAAAGGTTATGCTTGGATAATTTGATTTACAGGCAAAGTGAAGAAATCTCAGTGGGAAGAAATAGATCATAGCTAGAGTGCAGTGATGAAGGAGTCCAGCAAGGGATTCTAGGTGAATGTGGCAAAACCTAAAGATTCAACAGAGGTTGAATGAAAAGGACAAGTGTGTTCTTGGAAGTTGTAGATGAGAGAAGCCTGAAGGAGCGGTGGAGAAATGCTCAAAGGGTTCCAGCAGAGGACCAGTGATTACCAAAAGACCAGATCCAGAGGGAAGGATTGGTGAGGTAAGTGGCAGCAAGAGAGTTTACTGTTGTAGAGGCTTGATGCAACTCATGGGTGAGAAACTCATGGCAAAGGAGATGACTACTGAAAGTCATAAAGGAAAAAGCAGAGGTTCAGAAAGAGGCCACAATAGAAAAGAGAAGAAATATGCCAAGGTGAATGGCATAAGACAATAGTTGACTCAGGAAGAGTATGAGAAAGAGAAAGCTGAGATATCAGTTCATCTTGAGCTATTGATGGAGTTGTTACGGGAAAATGTGAAATACCAGAGACATGGTTTGTTGATGAGGAAGAGACTGAAGTGGCAGAGGCTACAGTAGAAAAGAGATCTACAGATCAACATGCAGTTAACAGAGGAGCTGAGGAAGCTCAAGCAGATGACGGATGTACAGTTGAGACGGGAAGAACTCAGAGCAGCTGAGTTAGAAGAGGAGGTTTCCATTGGTGAAACAGAGGAGAAGATCATTGATGATTTCCTGAGTTATTGGGTAAATCTAGATCAGCTGGATAATGTAAAACCATGTATTTTTGTAGCTGACAATTGTGATGTGATTACAGGTTTTACTGATGAGGATGCACAATCTTGTAAAGTTGTTACAACACAGGAGAAGGTTCTTGTGAATAAAGAAGGGAATCAGCTGGAAGAGCTGGTATATAAACCAACAGTTAAGACTCTTGAACTTTGCATTTTTCAAAATGAAATTTTGTGTATGAATGCAAGGATTGTAAGTGATGATGATATGCTTCAGCAATGCCACAGGGAAATTGCATTGTTGGAATATTTGTTGGAGAATTCAGAGTATGACAGGGAGATTGCAGAAGAAAGAGTTCAATACAGTGAACGAGAATCGAAAGAGATCATGGAAACAGATGGTGTGAGAGGAAGACTGGTTGATAGTCTTGAGAGTTCTTTAGAGAATTCTTTGGGAAGAGAGAATCAGTATACTGATGTGCTGATTGAGAGGGAGAATTCAGAACAACATACCGAGGTGCTGGCAGAGGGAAGTAAGGCACTGATGCCTTATGATTTTTGTTTTAACAAGTGTTTTGTGAATGCAGGTATTATCGCAAGTGTTGAAGGACATTTGACTCAGTTGAGTAGTCAAATGAAGGAGAAAGACGAGAATTATGTGGAAATTTCAAAACCATGGGATGAGGACATTATGTTGCTCGAAAGGATGCTGAATTATCAGAATTCAGTGCAGAAAGAATCTCAATTTCAGAATTGGGAATTGCAGATGCATAGAGATGAAGATAGCAGAAAGGAGTACACAATGTACCAGTCCAGTAAGTTGTTGATAGGAGAAGGCAAGGAAGAAGTTTTCCATTGTAGAAGACAAGAGGGCATGGATGATTGGGTGGCAGTAAGAAATGAGAAGGTAAGAACGGAAACAAGTATAGAAGCAAGAAGTCAGCAAGTGAGGTAAAAATTGAACGAGTAAGAGCTGAGCAAGCCATCTTAGCTCAGCAGGCAAAAAGAAATCGGTAGCTTGAAGATTTATTGGACAAGGAAATTGAATTAATCAGAAGAATCATGTTGAAAGTGTCTCAGAGGAAGACGTCAGTAAGAAAGATAAGAAGCAACAGCAGCAAAATAAAGACAGAGATAGATTGTGAAAGTGCAGCAAGTGGAGCAAGACAGCATAAAGTGTGGAGACCTGGAGAAGAACAACAGACAGAAGCAGTGACAAATGGAAAGTTGCAGCACAAGATATGGGATCCAGGCAAACAGAGATCTTAACACATGATCAGGCGATCATGATTAATTTCAAATTTGGGAGTCTGATGCAGGAGCATTAAGGCCAACTTTCATTTTTTATTTATGTAATAAAGGGGGGTCTGACATTTTAATTGTTTTATTAATTAATTTGGTATTTTTAAATAAAATAGGAGATAAATTCTAAAAGTGAGGATTTTGTAAATAATTCTCAAATATGAGAGAATTTAGTCAGTTGAGGATGTAAAGGGATGAGATATTTTAATTTAGAAATTAGTTTCATTAATTTTGGGTGAGAGAGGATCCTTAGGGATTCAAAAGAGATTTAAGGATTTGTTGAGATATTTTAGTGGTGTTAAGATATTAAGGAGATTCAGCATTTAATTAGATCATTTTTAAAATTGTATAAATAGGAAGGGGTTTTGAGAGAAAAACACATTGAGATTGTGAGTGAGTGTGAGTCGAGAGTGAGAGGTTTTAAACAGCCAAGGCTGTAAGCCTCTGACAGTTCGTAAAGGCCACAGATCGTGAATATCAGGCCAAACAAGAATTTGTAAGTCATTGTTTTGTTTCAGTTTATATACATTGGTTGATTGATTGTGAAAGTTAGATGTATTTCTGGTTAAATGTATATATGATTGAAGTATCGATTGTTGGAAAGGTCGACTAAAGGAAGTAGGTAATTAAAAGAAATTGTAAGATTGATTTGTGCGCCCAAGCTGAAAGGATGGTTATTAATATAGCAATTGTTAACTATGTTGAATAAATCCACGCATAAGCTTATTTGTGTCAAATGAATGGACCACTTTATCCCGATCTAGAGTTTGATGGACAGCAATAAAGTACAAAGGAGAGCTCCAGTGAGTATGAAGTCGTGAACTCCAGAAGAATCCAAGAAGCGTTCAAGTTTAACTTTGAATAGAGATTGTTGAAAACGTTGAAGAATCGATTCAAATTCAATAAATCGATGCTATGGGACAAAAAGCAGTAACTGGCCTTTCTGATGTAGAAACTAGCATTTTGCATCTTCTGGAATGTACACATAGATCCTACAAATGCATAATCGACCCAACTGGAGTAGTTCGGGCGAGGAGCACTTTACAAAATTGTAACGATGGACTAAGAGGTGTTAACCGGCGATGTGGGAATTGGTGTGTTGGCAGTGTTAAAAGCTGGGCAAGCAAAGAAGAGATGGGCGCAGCCTCTTCAGAAACATAGAAACTTCGGTGAACAGTAAGTTGTTTGATTGGGTCTTTTTCAAATGTGTGCTTGTGTTTAATAACCGAATCCAATTGTAGAATTACCATAGAGTCAACACAACATTTAAATGGTAATTGTATGGAAACGTTAAATGAGTGATGCCATCATTGAAGTGTATGAACCATGGAGACCGATCCGTGGTAATGGAAATATAGTACATTATAATTCGTTGTTCAAAGTATGAAGCGAGGAAATGAATGTATTGATGTGGTTTGGTATGCAAATAAGGGAATATACATATTTACAATACTGGTTCGAGTAATTAAGAATATTTCTGTCAAACATAAACAAAAAGAGGAGCGTTTTTTGGTATAGATATAATGCAATGAAAATCCAGTTGAAGGAATGGAACGCTGTGGGCATATAAACATTGCTTGTTTATATCATATTAAAATATATTGAACACGGTTTTAACATAATTGGAATGCAGCTATAGGTTGAAAAGAAGTTTAGGAAACCAACGCCTTCTGGAAAACTGCTCCAAGAGATTGTAATGTATACATAAGCGTAGGGAAGCAAAGAACATTGAATTGTATAATTCGATGGCAAACTGATGCAAAGACACAATGCAGAAAAGCCCTAAGCGCTACCAATACTTTATCATAGTGAATGTGTGTGCAGAGAGCACTGGCTGATTGTAAATGAAGACCCAATTTAGATGAAAGGCTGAAGTCCTGCGTTATTCAACTAGATGGAGGTAATTTAAATGGCATGGCCAGATTGTTTGACTTGAATTCTCATCACATTGAATTCTGTTTGAAATAAATTGTGAGCATTGGCATAAGTGTGAATCTCTTTAAATTTGTGAGTTATAAAGTTAAACTATATGTTGGGAGAAAAGTTTCTACAGAAAATGGTAGAATATGAATTTGCCAGGAATATGAAATTATAAGCTTCCGCACATTTCTTGAAAATTGTTGTGTGTTGAAGTGGAATTGGGCAATTATTTGAGGTGCATGCTTTATATGCATAAGGAAGAAAGATTATGGGGTTGTAGGTTTAGGCCTGCGTCATTAATGCATTCACCCTTTAGAGCTTGTCAGACTTGCAGAGATAGGGACCACTTAGGATTAGTCATGGGTAGGAGGACAGGGCTAATGGCACCTATGGTAGCAAGTCCCATGGTGGGCACAGGTCGGATAGAGATGGCATGGTCAGAGATCGAAGATCCTTGGATACAACTAATATATGAGGCAGTGGACATGGGCCTTACTTTAGTTCTAGTTCAAACAAGTATCATGGTCAATATCATTATCATCCTTACAAAAGGAGTAATAGGAAATTTGTTAGAGGAGTTCAAGAAATAAAAACCACCTATGTTTGATGGAGAAATGAAGAAGTCATAGGATCCAAAATCGTGGTTTCTTGGGATGAACAAGTTCTTCGGATTGCACGATTACTCAGAGAATATGAAGGCCATAATATCTACGTTCGGCCTTAAAGGCAAAGTAGACATTTCCTGGGAAGATGTAAAGAATGTCATAGGTATTCACAAAGAGGAGTTGACTTGGAGCGAGTTCGAGAGACTTTTTTAGAATAAGTGTCTATCAGAGAGATGCTATGATGACAGGAAAAAAGAATTCTATGAACTGAAGATGGGATCTATGACTGACGAGGAGTACACTAGAAGATTCTTAGAGTTGTTGAGGTATGTGCCTTATGTGAAGGAGTAGAAAGTAAAGACTTAAAGATTCATTAATGGGTTGTTGGTAGCATTCGAAGAAAGGATTGAGTTCAAAGAGCCTAGATCATTGGAGGAATCCATCATAAAGCTAAAGAATAGTTATGAGAAATTGAAGTGCATGTTTGAGACTAAGAAGGATTGAGAAGAATTAGGGAAAATGGGATAGGAAATGAACAAGGCCTTGGGACACATGTAACAAATAGAATGCAACATTGCATAAGAAGTTCAATGCATTTGACAAAGGGTGGGGATTTTCTTCTAAGGAGAAGAACAAGGGTGAGGGCAAGAATCCTTTATAGTGTTGGACTTATGGCAAGGATCATCACAGGACAGATTGTCCACAACATTAGGGTGGCAAACTGCAAATTTACAACGCCCAAGAAGCACAGATAGTGGGGGATGTTGGACAAAGTATTCCTTGAATTTATGCAACATTAGACAATAGGTAGGCCAATAAAAAAACATATATTATCAAGATGGATGGTAATATTTGTGATCAAGTTGTTTCTATTTTGATTGACCCTTGATTTAATTATAGTTATTTTAATCCCGACCTAGTGGATAAGTGTGGTTTGAATAAAGAAGTGCATGAAGCATTTTGGTTAGTGTAGTTGGCTACATGTAAAAAGAAAATAGTTCATCATTGGGTAAGATCTTGTGCATTTGAACTGAATGGTATACCTATGTCAGTGCATCTGAAGGTACTTCTGTTGGTATCATACAATATATTGTTGGGCTTGTACTAGTTGTATCTTCATAGGACCAAGGTGAATTGTTATGATAAGGCTAAGAAGAAGGGTAAGAAGAAGGAAACATAAGTCAGAATGGTGACAACTATGCAGGAAAAGTGTAGTCGTAGGAAAGGGTGTGTGTTATTTGTAGTACATATTTCCACTAATAAAGGTAAAGATGTTGAGGATGCAGAGGTCTTGAATAGGTACCCAGTTTTACAATAGTTTTAGGACGTATTTTCCACTAAGATCCCATAGTTACTGCCTCATAGGGATGTGTTGTATTCATTGATGATATATTGATATATTCTAAGAATAAGGAAGAAAATTCCAAACATGTAGCAACAATGTTGAGATTTCTAAGAGAGCATCTGTTGTATGCCAAGCTTAAATGCAGTTTCTTTCGTACAAAGGTACATTACTTGGGACTTGTGGTTTCCAAGGAAGGCATAGAAATGGATATGGAAAAGATAAAATATATTTTAGAATGGGAAGCTCCTAGGAATGTGGATGAGATAAGGTGATTAGTGGGTTGTTACAGGAGGTTCATCAGAAACTTATCACATATTTCTTATCCTATTACATCATTGCAAAGGAAAGGTAAGAAATTTGAATGGACAGAAGAATGTGTAGCTAGTTTCGAGCAACTGAAGTAGATGTTGACGAATTATCTAGTTCTAAAAATCACATATCTTGATAAAGACATCATGGTTTGAACATATGACTACAAGAGAGGAGTTGGGGGAGTCTTTATGCAGGAGAGAAAGTGGTATTTTACAAATCAAGGAAAATGAATCAACATGAGAAGAATTATGTTACACATGATCTTGAGTTGGAAATGATTATCCATGCCTTGAATATGTGGAGACACTATCTTCTTGGTAGGTGGTTCATCTTGATGAGTGATCCTAATGGGTTGAGATACCTATTTGACCAACCAAATATGAATGCCAAGAAAGCTAGCTAGTTGGCCATGATCAATGAGTTCAATTTTGGGATATGGTGCATCACGGGGAAAGAGAAAAAGGTTGCAGATTAATTTAACAGAAGAGTACAACTGAATCATGTAGTAGCTATGAGCTCATATGGGATAGATTTACAGGATTAGATCTTATAAATAGGTTCGCAGGATAACATGTATAGGGAGCTTAGTCACAGGTTACAACATGAAACAGGTGATGAGGATGTGGACTATCATCTCACAAAAGATGATTTGGTTAGATTTAGGGACAGGATCTATGTGTTAGACAACAATGAGATCAAGAAGCTTATCTTGAGGAAATTTCATGCTAAGCCATATTTAGGTCACCCAAGATATCATAAAACATTGACAATAGTGAATATGTTATATTATTGGCTAAATTTAAAGAGGGAAGTGGTAGAGTTTGTGGATAGATGCTTGGCTTCTCAATAGGTAAAATCATAGTGTAAGCATCCAGGTGGTTTATTACAATCAATTCCGATTCCAAGGTGGAAATGGGAGGTTGTTTCCATGGATTTCACTACAGGTTTGTCGAGGACATCTAGACAACATGTTTCTGTCATGGTTGTAGTTGATAGGTTGACAAAGGTACCACACTTCATTCCAATGAAGTTGACTTATTCAGTTAACAATGTAGAACAAGCATTAATCAAAGATATGGTGAAGTTGCATGGTGTACGAAAGAATATTATATCAGACAGGGATGCTAAGTTCACTTCTAGGTTCTAGGAAGAGTTATATGCAAGATTGGGTAGAGAGTTGTCGTTCAACATAACTTATCATCTACAGATAGATGGGCATATAGAGAGGGTCAACAAGATTTTGGAGGACATGTTGAGAATGTATGTGATGCATCAACAATGGAAGTGGGAAGAGTATCTTCCACTAGTTGAATTTGATTGAAACAATGGGTATAAGAAGTCACTAAGGATGAGTCTATTTGAGGGACTCTATGGGAGGAGTTGTAACATTCCCATTAGTTGGAGTGATCCAGTGAAGAAGGTGTTGATTGTACCAGACATGTTTCCAAAGATGGAATAGGAAATGCAGGTAATCAAGAAAAATATGAAGGCAACACAGGATAGGAAGAAGAGTTATGTAGACCAACATAGGCCATTTAAGGAGTTTCAGGTTGGGGAGCATGTGTACTTGCACATCAAGCCCAAGAAAATCTCCTTAAGGATTGGGTCATGTGCAAATCTAACAACTCAGTCTTGCGGGCCTTTCGAGATCCTTAAAAGGATTGAACCAGTGGCCTATCAACTTGCACTACCTATGACAGTGAAATTCCATTATGTTTTCCATGTTTCATTGCCTAAAATATATGTGAAATATGTTTATCATGTTATTTATTGGTATGTATTACAGGTGGAACCAAAAGGATAATTATATCTGAAACCTCGGTGCATTTTGCAGAGAAATGCGCTCATGCTCTTGAACTAAGCAATCGAGCAGGTTAAAGTGCAATGGAAGCACTTTGGGCCCGATGAAGTTACATGGGCGATAGTTGATCAAATGTGGGATATATATCCTTCATGTTTTCTTAGCTGAGGTAAAGTAGATTTGGTATATATATTTATTTATGTATTGTTGTTATTGTAAATACCGCAATGAGATGCATTATAAATCTCCAATAAGTGGTATGGTTGTCATGTTGGTTATGTTTTATAGCCGGTTGTTCATTGTAAATACTACAACGAGCTAAGTTATAAAATTCCATGGGTAGTATGTTTGCTTTTTAGTAGTCATGCTAGTTGTAGGTGTCATTGAACACCGAGGTCGGTGTTCCCCTAAGGGGGAGTGGTATGTAATAGCCCCTGGTTAAAAATCCATGTAATAAAGTTAATAAAGGAAAATTAAGACCAAGGTCATGGGACATGTATTCCAAGTTGAATGTTGGAAAAAAAAGCATAGTGATGGGAATCACTTGTGATTAATTAATGGCCATGGAAATTGGTAAAGAAAATGGCAAAGGCTTTGGAAAGGCATGAGGCATTAATTGACATTTTATTTATGAGAATAATGGAAAATAGGAGAAAGGGACGGTAAAAGGTCACAAGTTGCATGTGAGAAGGAAAATAATGGAAAATGAAGAAAATATGGGCCTCAATAATAAAAAGGCTTCTGAGGATCAATTCATGGCTTTAGTCAGTTCAACCTTTTGTTAGATCTAGCTTGGAGCTCTCTCTTCTATTCTCTCTCATACTCTTGGACACTTGAGTTTTCTTGGAGCACTCTTTGAGGAGTGTCTCATACTTGGTATTTGGAGCAAGAAGGAAAAGGAAAAGAAAGAAAGTGTAAGAGGCCAACAGGATAAAAAACTACAATAGGTTTTTCTTGCAGGTACTGAGTTGCATGTATGATTTCCCTCCTAGTTTTGGCATGCATGGCACATGCATGTGGTTTCTTGGTTTTTATTTGTCGTTGGAAAGAGGATTGCCTGGATTAACAATGGTTTTTCCTAGCCTTGCCATTTCTTGGATAGCCACAATGTTGTGGGTTTTTTCCTTTTTTCTAGTTGGTGCTCATGTTCCTTTGGTTGTGGGTTGATCTACTAGTTCCTGGAGCCTTGGTTGGAA
This sequence comes from Pinus taeda, assembly GCA_000404065.3. Classification (NCBI taxonomy): domain Eukaryota; kingdom Viridiplantae; phylum Streptophyta; class Pinopsida; order Pinales; family Pinaceae; genus Pinus; species Pinus taeda. Next base: position 25,183 of record APFE030028000.1, on the reverse strand, counting down.
AAACGCTCTAAAAGCCTTGTAATAGCTTAGGTTGATGTACTAGTCCTCGAAGACTTGGTTGGACAAATTCTCTGGAGCCCTTAATGGGTTGAGTTGTTAGTCTTGGAAGCCTTGGTTGGACAAATGCTTTGGAGCCCAATGGCAGTTGTGGGTTGAGTTACTAGCCTTGGAAGCCACGTTGGAACAAAGACTCCAGAGCCCTGGATAAATTTGATGGAAACCAATCTGGTGATGGTTAGTGATGTCTAACCATGAGGTGGAATCACTAGTTGAGGGTTGAGGTGGTTTGGAAATCTATTTGTTCTTCTTATTTATTTGGGGATATGTTATAGGTTGAGCTATGTCTAAATGGGAAATATGATACACCCAAAAGGAAAACCTTGAGGGAACCTATTGTACCTATATCTTTGCTAGTATCCAATCTAGTCAACATGGTATAAATCTACTTTTGTGTTAACGCTTTTCCAATCTAGTAGAGAAAGGATAAGGGAAAATTTAAACCGAGAAAAACAATATGAGAGGTTCTAAAATACTTATTTGAAGGGGAAACCACCTCTACTCTTGATAAGTTAGGATCCCTCTTGTTCCTATTGAAAATAATACGCATTGATGCACAATCCTATTAAATAAATAAATAAAGGGTGGAAGCAGAAAAATTCTTCCTTTGTAGGGAGGTGAAGCAAGCAACTTCATCAAGGTACTTTCGAGGCTTGCTAGTAGTGGAGCAACATGAGAGATGAAAAATTATACTCTGGATATCATAAACTCTTCGTGCACATTACCCTTTCTTGGATTGAAAAAACTATGATATGTCATATCATTTTGTGTTGAACAAAATGAAAGAAAGTGAGATACTATGTATATAATGGGGTTGAAAGGGGGGAGTCAAGGTAATATAATTAGTGAATCAATACTTCCTGAAATGTTGACCCTTTAACAAAAAATCCATTCCTAAATAGATAAGTTGAAGCTCACTCAGTGTGTCACCAAGTGTTGTCATTGTTACAACACCCTCCAAAAATTTCATTACATTCAAATTTTGGAGCCCATTTCACCATCGTATTTAGTGTCGCCTTGGTCGTCAAGTGTCATTTTAGCTCATTCTCTATGTTTCAAGTGTTCTTGGGTATCCTCATGTGTCATCACATTGATTAAAACATCTTTAATGTATTTCATGGTCGTAACACCTTTGTTGTTGTAAAACGACACTTTTTTGTCGTAGTCGCACACACTTCATCTGTCCTACTCGGGGAATGTATGTAAAGTGGTGTTTTGATGTATACTTATCCTTTTTTAAGCTTTTCTAGGTTTTCTTGATAATTCAGTATGTGTCGCACAAAAAATTTTGTTGCAAAGTGAACCCATTAAGGAAAGGAGCGCATGAGCACACTCTTAAGCCTTAAATAGGAATCCATCGTTATTAAGAAGTGTACCAGTGCCACCCAAGAGAAAATAACACAATCATAAAGCATACTTGCCTTTCCTTATTTTGAATTATTCCCTTTAGAAACCAAGTATTCATTGAGTGCACCCCTTCAACCCAAAGGAGTGCACCATCCTTGATCACATGAGAAATTCCTGAACACCCAAAACTCAAGTCCTTCATCCTTCAGCAATGTATCATGTGCTCTCCTTGGCATTTTCATTGCATGAGTGCACTCTGAAGCCCTAAATCTTCGTCCTTCATCCTTTGACAATGCACCATGCACCCTCCTTGTCATCTTGAGCACATGAGCACACTCCAAATCCATGGAACCTCTCCCTTTAGCCTCTAGCTTTGTGTGACATGTCCTCCTTGTCTTCCTTGAGCACACAACACACTTATGAAGCACAAAGCCTTCTACTGCATCTTTTAAACTTGTGACATGTGCCCTCCCTTGATTTCCTATTTCTATTGAGCACATGAGCTCATCCTGAAGCCTCGAAGCTTCTCCCCTTCAACCCTCTAGCCTTTCAAAGTGTGCCCTTACACCCATAATCTCTTTTTACTCCTATCAAGCACACTATTAATGCATTAACATGAATCCTAATTGAAACATGTTATAATAGGATATTTTGAGGCTGATGGGTGCTTTTCATGAGTGATTTCAATTATAGGTATCTCGGGAACAACAAGGAAGGCATGTCTGAAGAAGATCAGGAAAAAAGGAAGATAAAGGAAGCATTAAAGAACAAAAAACACATTGAAGTCTTAATGATCGAAGCACCCTGAAGACTCTGTAAGATTAAATACCGTTTGGAGCATGAAGACATCAACAATCAGAATTTGCATCCAAAACAAAGACAAGAGTGGCAACCATGTCACTATTTATGAATGTCCATGCCATCGGTCACTATTAGTCCCAGTCATCAAGGATAGTGACTTGTCACATCTTCATCACATGATGATGTGGAAATTATGATGTGAATATGTAATCATTGTAAAGACAACTAAGTGGAAGTCTAAGATTCATGTATGGACAAAAGAGCCATGGAAGACAAAAGTACATGTAATACCAGGAGTCACATGTAATTTCAAAATTTATTTGGAAGACCAAAGGTTGTAGAAGTCCAATGGTAATTGGGACTTGGAAAGTCAACAGTCATGAGGATGTGAAAGGTCTTTCCTCAAGCAATAAAATGATCCTCATTACTCATGCAAATGAATTTTAACCTTGGCTTCTCCCATAAGGCATTAGAGAGATAGAGTTAGTACTTTTAGGTAGTAATTGAGTGGTTATAATGCTCCTCTAGTGGAGCTAATGATGTTCATTGTACTAGTGTATCTTGGAACTTTTTCTTAATACTTGAAGCCTCTCAACCAACACATTTTCATATATGGATTGTTGATGTTTCAAGACTACTCTTTGAACATGTATGATTCATGTTCATTTTCACATGTATTGAAGTAATTGAACTATTTTGGTGACTTTGGTGCTTAACTTAATGGAAATGTGTTGTAATGATTATAATGCTCGTCGCATCTATGTGAACTATTTTTCTTGATGTAAGACAAGTCTTTCCCATTCGTGTGTGCTCCATTAGGGTAGTATTATTGCTTCTCTCTTAGAGTCTCACTTTATTTCCCCTATGCAGTAAAAGGACCTTGATACATTTACAATTGAACATTCACAAGGCAAACTCTCTCGCTCATTCAAAAGAACATGTGTGCTTATCTCTCGTGCTAACTGTTAAAGCAAAGGCATATCTTTAAAGAAAACGACAACTGGGTTGCATTCCATATGGGATTCCTACACCAAATAGAGTGAGGTATAATTAGGACCTCATATTATGGAGAGCCCCTGTATGTTGGTGGTATCTAACACCATCAACACCTTCTACTTACAAAGACTCATGGTTCTAATTTTTTTTGGGGGTTTCTCCTGCAGGTGAGGTTGTGGTCTCAATTTTGAGTGTGGGGCAACTTTAAGAGTTTGGTGACTTCTAGCTTCTGCTTTGACTTATTCTTGCTCTCTTTTGCTTTCCAGGTGCAAACACTATTGGGGGTTTCCATCCCTATTACTTAATGTCAAGTTTCTAGTTATCACTCGAGTTTTTTCTAGAATCTTAGGTTTTGTAATGTTAACACCCTTGATAGTGGAATTTTTCTTATGGAAAGTGTGAATTTCTATTATGAATTTATGACTAGTTAAGATTTAGGTGCCGCGGGATACCTTCGGTCTGGCAGACTACTATATTCTTTTGCTCCATGAAATTAGGGTATAAAACTTCAATTCCTTTTGTAAAGACTCATGAAATTAGGTTATAAAACTTCATGTCATTTTGTAAAGACTCACGATCTTCTTTTGTAACTTTAATTTCTAGATTATTAAAATAGTTTCTTGTAATGCAAGGGAATAATTTATGATATCGTTTTTGTAAATTTGAAAGGTTGTTTGTGGAGTTCCTTATTTTAACTATGTTATGGAGATATTCGCTTGGCAACGTAGATTAGGTGCTTGTTTTCTCATCAATGTTGATACTTCTATCACATGACCACATTTATTTTTTATAAGTTGGTTAACTAGACTAGGGTTTCTTCTTGAATTAGTTGCATACATAAATAATTATGCTAACTATGTAAACCCTTGGTGTTAGTTTTCGATTCCAATTTATTCATTGTAGAAATGCTATATATGAAAATTACCTTTGTTAATTCCACAAATATTTTTTGGTTTATGTTATTGGCTATTTTGCATAGTTTCCCTTTTTTATATTTCGATATTTATGCTTGTTCCTATTTCAATTAAAGGTGTGTAGAGTTAAGGGGTTGTTCTAGGGCTATCAGTAACCCGACTTGGCCCCAGAACTAACCCAAATCTCTTTGGGGTTATGAAATTCTTTCACCATAGTATGTTCAACAATATAATAGTTTATAGTTACCTGCTACAACCCACGTGTACAAAATTTCATCTCAACTCAAGGTTAACTATTTCTTGGGATTGTTTTAAGGTTGTCGTATTTATTGACTTTGCCTGAGAACTAACCCCGCTTCCTCATTAAATTCTATTAATCCCTTCTTAATCTAATCTTAAACTAATTTTGAAACATTATATTTCACTAGGTTGTCACATTAGACCTTCTCATTTTCCAATCTAATTTAACCTAAGATAACTTACCCAACACTTTTAGAAATTTTCCATAAATAGCAAAAAGAATCACAACCTTGATACAATATTTAGCATAAAAGATAGATTGTACTATACTTATTTGTTCCTTTGTTGTTTCCTAATTGATGAACCACAATGTCACAGAGAAGGGAATGCTCCTCCCAACCGATGAGTCAGTCTCCATACTATGCCTCTCCCCGAGTCAGCTTCATTCAAGTTAGGTTAGAATAAAGATCTCCACAGAGCCACCTCGAGATTATTTGATCCCAACCATACGTAGTCTAAGATTCTTATGTTGAGTACCAGACCCCACTAGGAATTCCACTGGTTGAACCCTCTAAAAAATTCCTCACAATGATAATGTCTTCCAAATTTTATTCTCAATCCTTTTCCCTCGAGGTATCGATGAGCCAGTCTCAATACTATGTCTCCCCCCAAGTCAACTTCATTCAAGTTAGGTTAGAACAAAGATCTCCACAAAGCCACCCTGAGACTATTTGATCCCAACCAGACATAGTCTAGGATTCTTACATTGAGTACCAGATCCAGTCAGAATTCCATAGGTTGAACCAACTCAAAAATTCCTCGCAATGACAATGTCTTCCAAATTTATTCACAATCTTTTTTCCTCTAGGTTAGGTTCCAATATTCCCCAGGAGGAGTTGGGCAGGTAACCACCTTACCCATAATTATTTCTAACCACATGGATGTGAGCTCTCTTATCATTCTTCCCAATGTAACTTTGTAGTTAGTTACATATAACACTTTATTATTTTTTGGCAGGTAACCACCTTACCCATAATTGTTTCTAACCACCTAGATGTGAGCCCTCTTATCATTATTCCCAATGTAAGTTTGTAGTTAGTTACATATAACACTTTATTATTTTTTTTAGTAAGCTAAACTGACAAAGTATATATACATATTCGGCCTGCACACAACCCACAAACCAAAAGTTTACTTAAATAAATATTTACACGTACTTACAATGGGATATTACAATTTATTATTTTTTACTTTGATAAAATTAAGTTATTTTTGTAGGCAACATTTTAGTTTTGTATGAATTCCAATTTAACGAGGCATTTCACACTTAATAAGAGTTCATTGTGTTTATTCAATTTCATATTTTTGAAAATAATATTATATGATTTTTTACACTATAGACAAAATCTAATCTAACATTTTTTGAGGAATGAGGTGTCAGTAAGTTTTATAGTTGGGCTAGTTTGTAAATAATTTTATTCCATGTTAGAGATTATAAAATTTAAGAATTTTTGAAAAACAAACATAGTTTAATTGAAGATTTAAACATGCTAAAAAAAACTTTATATTTTTTGTATAAATATTTTTGTCTTAAAAAAATTCAATTAAATTAAAATAAATCATCTTACTCTAAGGCAATCCTAGTGATCAAAGCCACATATAATCGTCGAGGCCCTCAACTTCCGAAATTTGACCATGAGCACTAGTTTCCACCTTTAGTATAGGTTTTGTCATTTTAAGGCTCATCTTTGAGCGATTGACTGTGCCACATCAGAGGTCTGGTGTCAAGGACTTTCATTCCTGGGGAATCAATTTGAAGTGATTTTTTCTTATTCCAGGTTTTCTTCGCGGTTTTTCCGTATGTTTATTGTACTCCGTCTGTTAGATTTCGAAGCAGAGATTCAGGAGGCTTGATTTCTCCAGCTTTTTTGCACTTCAAATTTAATCTTTGCAACCTCGAATTTATTTTTGAAAAGTCGAAAGCCAACTATGCCAAATATTTTGGCCAGAAAATCAATCCCTCTAGAAAGTCAGTGTGACAACACCTGTAGGGTTTGTTCAAAGCCCGTGGATTGAAAAGAAGATCTGAATCAACAAAGTTGTGGCCTTGAAGTAACAATTAACAACTTGATCTCTAATCCTTTGCATCCAGATCAAGTTTACAATTCAAAGGATTCATATAGCCTTCAAAGGGAGAAGCTGGCACAGAAGTGGAAAAATGCAGTTGAAATTTTTAGGGCATTTATGAGCAGAGCAGCATGGTGAGCAGTGTGAGGAGTGTGGTCAGCAATATGAGTAGAGCAGTGTGGGTAGAAATGCGAGCAGGGAGCAGTGAACAGTGAGCACTGTGAGAGTAGGGAGTTTTTATGTAGCGGAAGTATCAAATAATGAGAAAGCAATAGCAAATGCATTCAAACATGACAAAGGAACCAAAAATTTCAGAACATGTGGAGACAAATGATTTAGGACAAGTAAAAGTTGCCTCATCCACCAAAGCTAGGAAGTGGATTTGGGTCAATGCCAAAAAATATGAGGGCATTTTAAAACAAAGAATAGCCCGTCTAAAATGGGAGAAAACAAGGAAGAAACGGTCTAAAAGGAAAAGTAATCGATCCCTTTACAAAAAGCACTCAAACAAGTCTCCTCCACAAGCATGTGTCAACAAGAAGTCCAAAGGAAAAGTCATTGATGATCTACCTTATATAGTCCCACATCCACACCTCTCACCTGGTCATCTGATCTTTATGTGAAAGAATTTTTAAATGAAAAACAAAGGTTGGAGGTTTTAGAAGCTAAAGGGCAGGAAAGAGATCATAAAATTCAGATAACAACAGCTGAGAACAAGGCATTAGTAGCAAGCGATAAAATTTTAAAAGAACAAGTGGCATTGCTACAGGAAACTCTCCTGATAGGTAAGACAGAATGGCAACACATGAAGGTGGATGTGCAAAACATAAACAAATCCATAGTGGAAAGTACAGAGGTGGTGAATGTGAAATCATCCCAGGATAAAGGGAAAATGATTGCCCAAATAAAAAACCATGAAGAGAATGCAAGAGAAGAAACGAAAGGAGATTCCACCAAATTTTCCAAAACTTGGGCTCAAGTTATTAGCAATTATACTAATAAGGAATGAGAAACAAATATTCAGGTTTACAACATGCAAGATAGTGAAGGCAAGGAAAGACAAAATATGGCAGCAACATAGTTATTAAAGGGGTGAAAGACTATGGGAAAAATGAATGTACTCTTGACCTTGCAAGAGACTTTTTGAAAGATAAGGTGTTATGGCAAGGGAAAATATGCCAAGCATGGAGGGTGGGTAAGTTTATTGGGGAGAGAGCTAGGCCCATAAAAGTCATTATGCCTAGTTTGCGTGATAAATATATCATTCTAAGAAAGAAACATCTCTTGAGGGGCTCTTGTTTTTTCCTAGAAGAAGATTTAATTGTAAAAAAACAAGAGGAAAGAAGGGAGGAAATTTTAAAGGTTAGGGCAGCAAGAGATGAAGGAAAGAGAGCATGGATTTATAAAGGAAAAGATGTGATTGCAACTTGGACCTCCTTCTAGAACAAAGAAGCAAGATGGTAACAAAGAAGAGGCAACAAACTCTTCAATAGGAAATCAGAAAGCAAGGTCAGTATGGGAAAACAGGTACAAAGACTCAAATGTGAGTCTTGAATGTCAAAATAAATAGCAATCAATTCATACCCAGGTTTCCCTAAGATTAGTTTGTTGGGACTGAGAGGTTACCCATGGAGACGAGGACTTGGGTTAGGGCCTATTGTGGAAAATCGAGACATAATTTGCCTCATAGAAACACATGAGCATGAAGGGTGCAAGACACCTTTGTTTGATGGATACTGGAAGATGGTAGTGCGGAACAAGGCAACAGAGAATGGAAAAGGACACGAGGGTATAAGGGTTTTAGTAAGGGAGAAAGAAGGTCGTCTCATTCAGTTAGAAATAGAAGACTCAAATAAGTAATTCATTTGGTTTAAAATATCAGAAAATGGAAACCACATCAGAATTGCAACATGCTATTTTGCGTCGCAGGTTTCAAAAATCTACAAAGGTAGAGGGCTTGACAAGAAAGATCCATTTTTAGCTTTAAAAGCGGATATTGCAACATAATCACGGCTAGGCGAAGTCCTTATAGTGGGTGATTTCAATGCTAGGGCTGCAAGTGAGAAAGCTAGCATTCTTTTTTGTAAAAATGATTGTGACCCAATTTGGCTTATAGAAGAAAATAATCATCAGTGGGAAATAATTTCAGAGAATAAGTGCTACAATCTCTTTGGTGAACAATTCTTTACTCTATGTGGGGCCCTTGATTTAGTCATTTGTAATGGCTTGACTAGATGGGAAAATTCCGGTAATTTCACTTGCAATACTTACAATGGAGCAAGTGTGGTAGATTATGTAATTTGCTCGCATGGTTTGTGTGAGAAAATGGAAGAAGTTTTGGTTGGAGATCAGCTGTGGGATTTGAAATCAGATCACAAGCCAATTTATTTATGTTTCTATTGGATTGGAAAGAAACAATTAGAGTAAAAAATTCAGCACATCCAACAAAATCTCCGACAAAGCAGAGTTCTTTTGACCCCATAAAATTGTAATACCTTCAAAATGACACTAGAGAGGCTCTTCAAGAAGGACAAAATTACAATTCGTAGCCTTCATAGTCATGAATTAACACATTTAATTCAATGCGCACTTGCAAAGTGCAAAAGAACAAAAATTAAGAAGTGTGAAACAAATTGCTTTCAGGTTAATGCCTGGTTTGACGAGGAATGCAAAAAGGCAAGGAGAATGTGGAAAGATTCAAACAAGGATAACATAAAGCTCAAACCTTACAAGCAGTTATTAAGCAAGAAAAAGGCCAATTTCATGGTTTCAAGGAGGGAAGAACTAATTTTCCTTGGGAAAAATAATCCCAAATTATTTTGGAAGGAGATCCAACTGAAAAAGATACAAATTGGAAATAATATTACAGCTTCTAAATGGTTTGACTATGCAAGAAAACTCTATGAGCAGGTTCCCAAGGTTGACCCTCCCCCCTTGGTCAGCACTGATACTGAACTCTTCACGGTACAAGTGGTAGAGATGGGTATCAAGAAGTTGGGTGTTGGAAAAGCAAAAGACTTAGTTGAACTCCAAGCAAAATATCTAAAGTGGGGCTAAAAGATTCTTTCACCTCACATTACAAAAATCTTCAACAACATCATACAACAAGGGCTCCCCACAGATTGGACAACTAGTCTAGCAATACCTCTTTTCAAGAGTGGTGATGTCAATAATCCCTCCAATTATAGGACCATCATGATAAACCCTTTTTTTGCAAAGCTATTTGGAAGCATGCTAGAAAACAAAATTAGCAAATGGGTAGAAGAAAGAGATAAGCATGCTAAAGGGAAAGCAAATTTTAGACCTAAACACTCCACAGTTGATCATTGCATAGCTGTAAGGCACATCATTGGAAAAGTTTGGGAGAAAAAGGAAGAAGTATTTTCTTGCTTTGTTGATTTCAGAAAAGTGTTTGACTTGGTTCCTAGGGATAAAATTTGAAACAGAATGGAGGAACTTAGGGTTCCTAAAATTTAAGAGTAGCGGTGCATAGGCTATATGAAGAGGCAAAAGCCAAAATTAGAACTTCAGCAGGCATTTCTGAAAGTTTAGAAGTGATATCGGGGTCAAGCAAGGTTGGCCACTGTCTCCTACCCTTTTTGGTTTATATATTGACAAGCTTGAGTTGTGGTTAAATTTGCAAGGGGGTGATGGTATCTATTTGTGCAAGTTTGTTATAAGGCTCCTTTTGTATGCAAATGACCTTATTTTGATTGCTAAATTGGTTCTTGGTTTGCAAGAGCACTTACTATCCCTTGAGCATTTTTGTAGAAGTGTGGGGATTTAAGTCAATATCAACAAAACTAAAGTAGTGGTCTTCTGTAAGAAAAGAAAACATAACCAGCATAAGTTCTACTTTGAAGGCAACATTCTAGAAGAAGTTACAGATTACAAATACCTCAGAATTGACTTCAACAAAAATCTGAGCTGGAATTGTTGTAGAAAGAAAAGAACTTTGGGGGGTTGGAAATCATTTTATGCTTTTCAAAATAGGTGTAGAGAGGCAGAGTTATGGGACTGGAAAACCACTCAAACTCTTTTTGGGTTTCTAGTGATTCTGTTGATTCTTTATGGTTGTGAACTGTGGTCTAGTAGTACCTCCGACATGTAGTGGAGACAAATTGAGAGAATTCAAAAGCGTTTGATTACAAAAAAATTTAAGACTAGAAGTGTAGTTCCTTATGATATCTTGTTAACAGAAACAGGGACTGCTCCTATTGAAGCAATTTCTATGGTGCAAGTCAAAAGGTATTTAAAAACAATTGAGCAAATGGAAGAGGGTAGATGGCCTAAGGTTGTATTTAATGATAGATTGTGCAAAAGCAAAAAAACTTGGATGCAGCAAAATAACAAATGCCTTAGTAAATGGGGTATTTTCTTGAAAATGTGTCCCATAAACAACAAAGAGATAAATACTTTTGTTATGGAAAAGTTCCACAAACGTACTTGGGATAAGGAGCTAGAAAGAAAGAAAATTTACTATATTGAAGTGTTTAATCCCACTCATAATCATCAACCAAAAGCATACATAGAGGCCAATATCTCTTGGAGAGCCAAAATTCTTATTGCTCAGTTAGGACTAATTCTCATCAACTCTGTTGTGAAACAGGGTGCTGGAAAAGGCCAAAGGAAGTGTGGGAGGAAAGGGTATGCATTTTTTGTTCTTCCAGAAAAGTGGAAACAAAAAACATTTCATCTTAGAATGTGAGGCCTTAAAAGACAATAGGGAAAGTTATGCAGATATGCTCGTAGCTAGCTCTTGGGATAATCTATTTAGTGAGGGGTTTGTGGAAAAGCTGGGAGCATTTATTTTGAAGCTTCACAGAAAAAGGTCGAATACATCAAGTAGATGAAGAAGCAATCTGTCCCATAGGCTATCTTTAACCTCGTGGATGTTAAAATAATTTCTTTCTTTCTTCATTTCTTCTTTTTTAAATTAATTTAATGTAACTTAAATAACAACATTTACCAAATATACTAATCGATAAAAATCTCAACACAAAAATGAAAACATTTAAGATCATTAAAATAAAAATCAAATTGGATGATATAAAGGTTTACCTACTTCAATGATGCCATCAATTTAGAGCATGCACCAATCTCCAAACCTCAGTGGTTACAACCCCTTTAAATAGTCTCTACAGAATGTTTTAAGTCAGTAACCCAGCCTTTTCCTTTCACTAATTCTTCCTATCGGAACTCTACAACCCCTTTATAACCCTTTAAGCCCTCAAGCCCGCATACATGTAACTATTCCTCTTTAACTTTGGTTTATTGGATTTATTACATGAATCCTTCAAATCGGTGTTGTAATGGTTATAAAACCTTAATAAAGGAATTATGTATAAAACATGTGTAATTCACCTTTTCCCCGCTCATTCCATTGTCTTGGCATAGTTTCCTAGGACTTCCCTTTATCGCAATTAGGTATCAGCCCCTCCATGGGTCGCACTACCCACTCCTTCCACTTCCCCGATATGCAATTACACTATCGGGACTCTATATGGGTGCTTTTTGCACTAAAAACATGTGCACTTTGTTATATCGGAAATGATGAGAAACACGGGAATACAAAGAAAAATTTGCTCCGATCACTTAGGCGGGATCTCAAATTTTATGCACCGAGGCTTATAAATATCATCGGTTCCACCTTATCACCTGTGTCCATACTCCTCCTCCGATAGCCACCTTTCAAAGGTTGTGATGTGATCACTCCAATGAATGCGTCGGCATTCGCCGATCAAAATCCGCCAATTAAATCTCTGTCGTTGATCTTTCCTATAGATCCAATGGTCCTCAGTCAATAGCTTGATTGCAATCGGCGTTTTCCCGAGGTCGATGTTATTTCACTCACCGATTTCAACTCTGCTGATTCAATCTCTGTTGTTGATCTGTTGGATCCAACGGTCCCTGAGCGTCACTTCCTTAATCTTTCACTCCTTTGTTGTTCGGGCCTTTTACGCTTCCGTTGTGCCACGAGAAATTTTTCTCTATGTGTTCCTTCACCTCTTTGAGTCCTCTAAATTCATCTGCATGTATATATATAGTATAGAAGCTATGATTTACATTGAACTCATCATTTAACCATTTGAAACACACAGTTACATGGATTTGAATTTTGTCTTTGCACATAACAATTGAACAAAGGATATATTTTGAGGCTCTGTCTATCTCTGTGGTTTGCTCGCCTAACTCCAGCGGCCCCTCTTACATTTTGCTCGTAGGCTTACAATCATACTCAATTCGGCTAACCCCCCACTCTTCATTCTTGTTTCCTTTTTAATACATCATTGGCAGTTCCTTTTACAGTTTGTGGAACTGTTTCTCAGTTATGAATCAGTTTCTTCAAACTAATTCCTAACTGATCCTATTTGTCTTATTAAAAAAAACTAACAATGGTCGATTCGGCCTTCATTTAAAATAACAAAAAATGAAGCTAAATGAAACAGAAATTTGAAATTTTTTCCTCTCTACTTGTCAAAATAAAACAAAAAAATAGAGAATAACAAGAACAATCTCCTAGTTTTCTCCTCTTCGTTCGGGTGCTCCTACATCAGGCTCCTGAGGTAAATGAAATTCATGGCTTTTATCCATGAGCTCTTCAATAGAGTACCCGATGCTCTGAATCTGGCCAGCATCTAGCTAAGAACTATCTTCAATGGGATGACCCTTCCACTTGACTAGGTATTGCAAATATTCCTTTTGTCGAGTCCATCTAGCCACCTGGGTATCTAGGATATGTTCGATATCTAGAGGCTTTGCTAGGGGCATTTGTTTAATCCATGTATCACTCTCTTCCTGGGTGTCCTGTGTTCGTCTTTCCGAACTGTCTTCGTCCTCTATCACAATATAGGAGTACAGGTCTGCTACATTGAAAATGGTGAAATTCCAATGCCTAGGGGTAGCTACAATTTGTTAGCATTTGCAGAAAATTTCCAAAGAATCTTGCAAGGCCCAATATTTTTCCATTTCAACTTGTTCTACTCGCCTTTTGGAAACCTTTCTTTGCGTAATTGTGCTAATACCAGGTCTCCGACATTGAATTGCACCTCTCGCCTTTTCAAATCTACCTTCTGCTTGTATCTTTGGCTATTGTTCTGTAATTTTAATTTCACATGCTCATGAAGATCATTGATTACCTTTGTAAAGTATTCACCATCATCACTCCTGCACTCTAACTGTCCCAAATCCCATAACTCATCTACTCCCCGTGGATGCATTCCATATAGGATTTGGAAAGGACATCTGCCCATGCTTTGGTTGGGTGAATCATCATAAGCAAACTCTGCTTGTACAAGCACATGATCCCATTGTCGAGAATTTTCTCCAACCAAACTCCTAAATAAATTTCCCAAACTCCGGTTCACCACTTCGGTTTGGCCGTCGGTCTGTGGATGATAATCTGCGCTGAAGTTTAGTTTGGTGTCTAATTTTTTCCATAAGGTTCGCCAAAAATGCCCTGTAAATTTAACGTCTTGATCCGAAACAATAGACTTTAGCAAGCCATGTAATCTGACTATCTCGGTAAATAACGAATGCGCTACATGTGTGGCATCACTAGTTTTCCTGCATGGAATGAAATGTGCCATTTTAGTGAAATGATCCACCACCACCATGATGGAATTGAATCCCCGTTGTGTCTTCGGCAGAACTAAGCAAAGTCTAAACTGACTGAGTCCCATGGTCTGTTCGGAATGGGTAAGGGCATATACAACCCTGTGTTTTGGCTATGTCCCATTGCAAGCTGACACATTTTGCATCTAGTTACAAACCTTTGTACATATCTGCACATCTTTGGCCAATAGCAAAAGTGGCTCGATCCAAGGGCTTGTCTATGCCAAAATGCCCAGCTAAGCCTCCATTATGCTTTTCCTAAACTAAGTTCTCTCTCATAGTGTTATCACTCACGTTGTTCCCCAGGAAAATTCTAAGGAGGGAATACGGCCGAGGTAACCACAGACCAATCTTTTAGACACGGATTCTAGCTAATCTGTATCCAGAGAGGGCTCTCTCTTTATGATTTAACTTTCTTTTTAGAAATTTTTAGGCTAGTTATGAAGTACAAGGGTCTTGTTTCGAGTTTGGGTGGTGAGACTCAATAGAACAGTGAGGCAAAACTGAATAGTTCAGTCCATTGGGCATGATGGAGTCAAAGAAGGATGGCTTCCTGGATTTGGTTTCTAACAAAGGATGGCATCACAGAGAAAGGTAGTCAAACATGGAACAACTTAAAGGCTGGAATCAGATGGAATGGAGTCAATGGGTGAAGGGCAATTAAGAATCCTTCATCATGTTGACAGAGGGAAAGTGAATGATTATGACCAAGAAGCAATTAAGAATTTCTTAGCATGTAATCAATATGATAGAATCAGGGGAAACAGGAGCAGTTAAGAATTCTTGTTTATGCTAATTCTAAAGAAAACATTAATAATAACAGAGATTGAACACAAAGTGCAAACAAGCAAATTCTGGGCTATTATTTTTCTCTATTATCTAGATCATGAAACATATATGATATAGCAAACATAGAAACTGTAAAACAAGAGATATAAGGGTACTCATTGATCCATAGTTCGACTCAAGAATTCTGTGACAGGTCCTCTGTATGAATTCTTCATCCAGTAGGCCGAACAACAGTTTGATTCCAACAACTTTTCATTCCAAAATTCAAATTTACAACAAGGTCTAGTGAAATCTACACATACCACACCTCCTCAAAACTCTAAAGAAGGGGGTATTTTTATAACAAAATATGTACAACAGGTACCTCATAAAAGCTTTGACATAATATCTAAGTTTAACCTAAAGTAATTTACAAGAAAAGTAGAAACAACTAACTGATGTTGTGCTGGAAGATGGCTCTTAGGGTTCGGCTCACAGGTGTCTTCTGCAATAACTGTGCACATCTGATAGTCTTTATTGCGCTTTAACTCTGATCTACTTTTCTTAGTCTGCTCCGATATTCATCAATTCTAATTTGATTTGCTTTTAATTCTACACTGATACACTTTAATGCTTGATCTGATACTCTTTAATGTGTTTTGACTTCTGCCCACCACTTTTCTGGCAAAAATGAGACTGCAACTTGTCTTTACACCGCCTTTCTTTGGTAAATCATGTCTTTGATGGTTCTTGCTGGCTGGGGTATCAAATATCTCTGTTCATCCCCTTATTTCCTTTTCTGCAGGCTATGAAGTCCTTCGGCGCTAGTTCAAACTGTATTCAAAAGGAAGAAGACTGAACAATGGCAACTTTGGTTGAGGTTGCGAGCTCACTGTTTGGAGCTTTTCTCAGTCTGGAGGCAGTGAAAACACCGGCAATGCGACCTTGGTCCCTTTTACGCATGGAGTGCATGAGGGCACTGAATGAACAAACATAACAAAATGACTTTTTTACCCCTTTAATAGACAAAAATAAGTTTTGGCGACAATTTTCGATTTGATCAGGAGTGATCACCGTTGGATGAAATGGATGGATGAGGGCCGTTGGATCACATAAGGGAGGATCAGATGGCTGAGGAAAGATGGCAATATCACGCCAGTGGAAGACAAGGGGTTTGGAGCCTTTATGATTTGTGATTTGCGATTTGCGATTTGCAATTTGTGATCAAATTGCATCGTGGAATTGCATAGCGGAAGGTAAAGGGCGAAGGTTTATACATGCGATAATGTGATACGCGATATGCGATCACAAAATCGCATCACAGAAGTTTTAAAGGAGAAAGCGAAGGCGGTGGGGTGAAAGTGCGATTTGCAATTTGTGATTAGATCGCATCGCGGAAGGTCAAATGGGCACAGTTTTATGGCTAAGAGCCCGGGGTTTGGTTATTAATCAACCAGATGTTGATTAATTCCTTTAGGTGCGGGGAGGGGGTTCTTAATAAGTTTCAAGTAAACTTATTAATTCCCGAAAAAAAACATGTTTATGGTTATATTTCAACCACGGTGGGGATATATTAGATATTTGGGGCTTCTTATTTATAATACGGGATTGGGTAATAAAGCGAGATTTATATAATAAATTTAAAAGTTAGTATGGATTTTCAAAAACCTGGAAAGCGCTTAAGCTATGATGTTAAAGAACTTAGGAAAAAAGGAGAAAAAGTTGTTTATACAAGAAATATGGCCACTTTCCTAAGCAAAATTTGGGATTTTACTTAGGCAATCGACAAAATGGAATCGGTGGCTTAGTGATATTGAGCAGATCTTAATATCACTGGGGGAAATTAGTAAATGATTTGGGGAGAAGTGTGAAGGGGAGTTAGTCATGCCTCGCTTGAGCTGCTCCAAGTCAAATATTTGCCATAGTACTTATCATGGTAATATGATGAATCACCTTTGAAGGACAAAATTACTCCTAGGCCTGCTTCTGCAACATCAAAACTGCTTACCCAGCCTACTGTTCCTAACAATTTTTCTTTTTTTCTATGGGTGCATTTAGACTAGAAAACCCTTGCTCTTTTCTTTTCTTTTATTTGCCATCCTATCTAAGTCTACCCTTATTTCTCCCAAGGGCTTAGATTTAGTTGTTGAGACCCTTTTCTTCTCTACCTAACTATTTGTCTGTCAAGCTTGAACTGTTTGGACAGACTTTATTCTCTATTTCTAAGACAAGTAAATTTAAATATGGACTTGGCCAAGATTGAGCTGTTTGGTCATCCATTAACTATGGCAAGAGTCAACCAACTGCACACAATGAAATTCTTTAAAAGTAGAATAGTAGTGGCATTTTGGACTATCACACTTTCTTGGTCTCTTCATTTGGGGTTCATTTCTTTCCTTTTTATCGACCATTTCATTCTTTTTGCCCTTTGATTTTTCTTTTACAGCATACCCTCTTTTCAGTTTTTAATTTTTTGTTTTCTTGGAATATGGAACACCTTTGCAGCCAACCAAAGGTTTGAACATATTAGGCCTTATCAATGTCAATCATGAAAAATGACACCTATTGGTATAGGAACCTAACAGTGGCTCCACTTGGGGATGGCTTTTCCTGGTGAAAAGTTAAGAACAACAGGTCAGATTGCCTTGTTTACACCTCTTACTGCTTTCTAAAATTTTTCCTATGCTGTAAGTGAACAAACTTGTATAGAGGACTAGGTAAAATATGCACATCTTTCATGTGTTGATCTGAACAATTAGACCTCTATTTTTTCTCTGAAATCTGCTACATATTCCTTCCTATCTTATTGTTGTAATAAACTGTAGAAAATAAACATTTTTATGTACAAGTTAGAGTCCTAACATCTCAACAAACTAGATCAAAATAATGCTTTAGCATCCGACCATTGACTGGCCCATCTTCTGTTCCTGTACCATCTAGGCTTTTCAAAAAATAAGTGTCGTTTCCTTGTGAAGCCTGAATAATAAAAGGTTCCTTCCATAGGAAATCAAACTTCCCATGTTTTCCTCTATCTTCTCTCCTTGAGTCCCATTTCAAAACCTTGTATCCATTGTAAAAATCCGCTGCCTTAGTCTTTTTATCGAATACCTTCTTCAGCTTCTCTTGTAGCACCTGAGACCTCTGATATACTTCTTCTCTGGTCTGCTGTAAATGAATAGTATGATTTATTCTTCTCTGAATGTCATTGGGTTCTACCTGTATTTCTTGTAGCAATTTTATCACATGGATTCCCAAAGATAAAGGGAATGTAGCCTCCATGCCATAATCTAGCTCATAGGGCTTGTTCTAATGGATCTCTTTGTAGTCATTCTGTCTACCCATAATGCATTGATAAGATTTTTATGCCAGTTCTTATTGTTTTCTTCCAATACTTTCTTAATGATATTGATCAAGCTATTATTGGATGATTCAGCTAAACCGTTACCTTCAGGGTAATAGGCTATGGAGTGACCTAAGGTGATGTGGTACTTGTGACAAAAATTGATCATTCTCTTGGATTTGAAAGCAACAACATTATCAGTTATAATCTTTTCAGGACAGCCAAATCTGGACAGTATGTTGGTTTCTAAGAACTGTAAGATGACTGAGTCATTGGCTTGTCTACAAGGAATGGCCTCTATCCACTTGGTGAAGTAATCAGTGGCAGTAAGGATCCACTTGTGTTGGCCAGAAGATGAAGGGTGGATTTCCCCAATAAAGTCTAAACCCCATTGTTGAAATGGTATTTCGGTGGGAATTGGCTTGAGGGGCAGAGGTAGGAGCTTCTTCTTGCCTTCAAATATTTGGAATTTGTGGCAAGCAGTGACAAACTTTTTTACATTAGCAAATAGAGTGGGCCAATAAAATCGAGCCCTTAGGATTTTATCAGCAGTTGATTTCCAATACAAATGTCCACCACAGTCCCCTGCATGAAATTCCTTCAACACTTTGTCAGTTTCATCCTTTGTTAAGAAATTCGATGAAATGCCTTCATGATTTTTCCAAAACAAAGCATCATTTACAATACAAAACTTTGAAACTTTCATTTTCAACAATCTTTTCTTAGTTCTGGATAACCCTAGAGGAGCTTACAAAACCAATTATAACAGCATACCAAGGTGATTGTAAAAAGGTTTGATTGATCTGTGGAGTCACAATCTCCTGTTCATTATCTAGTTCATTGATATCAAGGCTTTGAAAATGGTTTCAGTCATAAGTTTAGCTAATCCTTGTCCTTTTATCAGCTTTGTAGGTTTTATTTCGATGTCATATTCCAAAATTTTAGCTATCCATTTGCCTCTTTTGCTTTCAATTCCTTCTTGAGTTAGAATATCCTTGACAACAGTGTTTGGCACATAAGCTATTATATGAGAGTATAAGATATAAAATCTGAAGTCCTTAATAGCTTTTACAAGGGCATAAGCCAGTTATTCCATGATTTGATATTTTAAAGGTGCATCCCTCAGAGCTTTGCTAAAGAAGGCTATGGGTTTTTCATGTCCTTGATCATCCTTTTGTAGAAAGACAACAACAACAGTATGTTCTGATGCAAAGGAAAAGATTATAAAGTCTCTGTCAAATTTCGGGTTTGTAAGGATTGGTGTTTTAGTTAAATCTATTTTGATTTCTTCATAGGCTTGTTTAGCTTCTATTGTCCATTTTACCTTGGAATCCTTTTTAACATGTTGTTTAGTAGTTTGATCAATTCGGCCAGATTTGGTATGAATCTTCTTAGAAAGTTGATCTTCGCTAAGAAAGCTTGTAGCTCTTTGATGTTTCTGGGGTGAGGAATTTGCAGAATAGCTTGTATTCTGTCAGGATCAATTCTAATGCCATCTTTTGAGATTATGGGACCTAATAGTTTACCTTCTTCTAGGCCAAATAATGACTTCTTTAGGTTCAGTGATATACCATATTTTCTACAGATAAAAAACACTTGTCTCAGATGATCTAGGTGTTGCTGGTCTGATTTGGAAAAGGTAGTGAGATCATCTAAGTATATGACTAGGAAATCATGAATTTCCTTTGCAAAGGCTATCTCCATGGCCCGCTGGAATGTTGCCCCTGCATTCTTGAGTCTGAATGGCATTTTCACATATTTGAAAGTTCCCCAAGGTGTTGTAAAGGTGGTCTTGTCTTGGTCATCCGGGTGAATTAAGATATGATTAAAGCCCGAAAATCCATCTAGCAGTGAAATTCTGGAAGCTCCCACTACCCTTTGTAAAATGTGATCCATCTTGGGTAAGGGATAGTTGTCTTTCAGAGAGACTTTGTTCAGGTTCCTCAGGTCCACACATAGTCTAATATTTGTTGTTTTCTTCCTAGTGGACACTAGATTGGAGACCCATTCAGAAAATCTAATGGGTGCAATTATCCCAGCATCACACATTCTTTTGACTTCTTTTTCAATTAGAGGAAGGAGTACAGGGTTGACCCTTCTGAGTTTTTGTTTGAAAGGCTTTTGATTTTCTTTAAGAGGTACGGTGTGCTGGATAACAGAGGTATCATAGGACTTAAGATCTTCATAAACCCATGCAAAAACATCCTGAAATTCTTTGAACAATTGAATATATTTCAGTTTTTGGTCAGGAGGCAAGGTTTTAAACAATTTTATCATTCTAGGATTTTGCTGAGTTCCTATATTACAATCCTCAGTTTCTGCATTTAAAGGCTGCATTTTGGGTTTCTTTGGAATATCATTTGAGTCAAAAATATCCTCCAGAGGAGTCAAGCCTATGGGTAGAAAATTATCCTTTAACTCAATCACTTCATACTCTCCTTCAGCAATTTCATCAAAGTTTATTTCTTTTAGCTCTTGTAATTCTTTGCTGGTAAATTTTGTTGGATGTAATATCTGATTTGTTGTTTCAGCTGAAATGTGAGTTTCAATTTTGTCTAATTGATCATCTTCATCAGCAGTTCCTGTGTCTACATTTGTGCTGGAAAATTCTTCTCTTAAAGTCAGGAAATTATCAATTTGAGTATCATTGTCAAACACTTGCCAATTTTTTACATTGTCGGGTACAGATGGCCTGTGTTTAATTTCAGCTGTAAAACAATGATTAGGCTTAAATGGCAGTTTACAAGTACTGGCAAATGTTGCCAAGCTGTGAGCATGCAAATTGTGATTCCTTGGAATTTTGTCAAGCTGTGTTTCCAGGAAAGTGTTGAGTATTTCAATTGTTGCAGCTCTATAAGATCTTAACCTGAGATCGTTTGTGAGGAAGGTTCCTTTCATTTGCTGGATAACTAGATCAGAGTCTCCCAAAATTGATAACCTAGATGCCCCTAGTCTTTTGATCAATTTGAGTCCTAGCAGGAGGGCTTCATATTCAGCCATGTTATTTATGCACCTAAAATTCAGCATGTGTGCATGTCCTTCAGCATGGTCATTCTCCGTGTTATGTATCCAAATCCCTGCCCCTACTCTTAGCTTATTAACAGATCCATCAAACTCTAGATACCATAGGATTTCTTGATTACAACTAGCATTAGGAGTTTCAAAGTTTTGCTTAGTAGGAAGATTTGGATTTTCAGTTTCATGTGGTTTCCCCTGTGTGTCTGTATTATCATTGATCACAGAAATTTCTTGAATCTGAACATTGGATTTTTCATTCATGACTTTTTCTTGTGTTTATAATAAAACTTTGTCATTAGTTGGGGGGCAAATTTTAGCGTTATATAGGATAAAGGAGTCCATATCCGAATGCATGGAATAAATGGGAAAATTTTGGGGTTTCTCTTGGCTACTGACCACATATTTCATCAAAGTTTCCGTATATAATCTCTTTGGCTAGCCAAATACTAAGATGGTGGCATAGGACATGTCAAGTTGTAAAGAGCCCTGAAGTTTGGCACCCCAGGATCTAGATAATAACATTCCATATTTGGGTGGGATATCAGCCACTACTACATCCATTAGAACTGTCTTAGTAGGGTATTGTACCAATGATACACACAGATCTTTAATAAATCCTAGGCATCTAACTTGCCTAGAATCAAATGAGAATAGGTCTTTGTATGGCCAAGTTATGTCTAGCTCCAGTTTTTCCATCACTGATTTGGGCATCAAATTGTGAGAGGCCCGAGAATCAAACTTTGCATTGTGAAGTACTTTGTCATGAATATTCAAACTCACATAAAAAGGAGGGACACCTCCATCTACTTATTTTCCATTTACTTCAGGACCAAAAATTAATTCTGGTTGGTCATCTATGACATTCACTGCATCTTTGTGTTTTGAAATTTGTAGTGATCTGCTGATTTGTTGTGTATAGATATCATGTTTAGCCAATTCAGACAACGGAATGGCTATCTTCAATTTGCCTATTTCGGTTTCAAGGTTAAAAGGTTTTTCTATCTGAACTTTTGCATTTCGAGCAACGAGGTTTTCTTTTTCTGCTGTGTTTTCGATGCTTTTTTCTTTATTAGGAGTGTTGTTAAGAGTTGAATCCACCTCAAAATCAATTTCAGGAGGTTCCTTTGCATTTTCTTTGGGAGAAAAGGAAGTTGCGGATTGTTTATCATGTTCTTGATCATCTGTAACATCTTGAATAGTTGGGCTGTTTGAGTTGGGAATTGTCTTAGGAGGGATTTGTGTAGAAGAGTTCTTGTTTTTGGCTTTGATAGGTTGTTTGGTTTCTTTCTGCTTGTTGTCATTAGAGATATCTATTCTCCTACTTCCTAAGTTATACTGTTTTTGGACTTCATATACAGTTGTGTCATACCCTTCCTTAAAATCAAAGGATTCCCCTGATTGAATTTGAAACTGACCTAAAGTGTGGGCCTCTTGGTCTTCTTGGGTTAGGAAAATTTGTTGTTCGCTCTTGAGACCCATTAGGTTGATCAGAGTGTCCTCCGTAGGCTCACTAGAAGTTGAAGCTTCAACATAGTTTTCTTGGAATGGAGGCCTAATACTTTGGTCTGGTCCAGCTTTTCCAGTGTTAGAATTTTGATTTTTTCTATAATTTGGATTTCTTGCAGTTTTTCTTGGTTGGCCATCCCATGATGATTTCCTCTCAATTGTTTCAACTCTATCCCCAAGTCTGTCCATTCCTTTAATAATCACATCTAATTTTTTTTCAAATGCAGAAGGTTCTTCCTTAAAAGTTGTTCTTCTCTCAGATCTAGCTCGATTTCGTTTAGAAATCAGATTGGCCTCTACACTGACAGCTATACTCTACATGTATTCTAAACTTGGAGGAGCTCTTTCCCTAAGCTGGTAAGCCATGTCAGAATCAAATCCATCAGGGAATTTGACTAAGGCTAAATCCGGTGGAGGTCTAAGATTCTGAGGAATAGCACTGTACACAGTAATCTTGAACACTTTCTTGTGGGCCTGTTTTCAAGTTCTCATATTCTGTTAGGATGTGTAAAGGGTCCTTCTTATTCTCCCATCTGTTCAAGAAAGTCTGATGAAGGGCTTGTGGATCAGTAATTGTGTTTGTGGGTAGGGCCCTAAACCAAGTCCTAACATCACCAGTTAAACTTTGGACAAAACTTTTCATTCTCACATCATCATCATCAATCTCATAATTTTCAAAATAATTTGTCATCTTCTTTGTATGTTGTTGGGCTGTGTATGTACTAGCACCATCAAAATAGGTGATTTTGCTTTCGTAATCTTGAGGCATGGCCCCTGGATTTGCAGGTAACTGTAAGGGAGCATATTGGTTTGCCATGTTTGCACAGATAAGTGCAACAACCGGAAGAGCAGGGATAACAGTTGAAATATGTGGTGTAGATGAGGGAGTGGAAAAGATGGTTTGGAGTGCTGATGGTGAACTACGTGAAGAAACAGTAATAGAATATAAGATTTGTGATTTTCTAGCAGTGAGCTCAGTTTGGATAGGGTTGTGCTAAGGTGTATTAATGTTTAAATCAATAGAATTTTCTTGATTCTCTCGGCTTCTAAGGTTCTTAGGGATCAAATTAGGATTTTCAAAGATCAGGGGAGGATTTGGATCCATATTTGATCTGGTATAACGGGTCTTCTCCTTTGGAGCCAGCTTCTGACTATATTTTTGGTTTTTCCTTGATATATTTGAAGAATACAACTTCTAACAATATGTTTCCAGGAATTTTTAATGAGAATCTTGAATTTTCCTAAAATGTTTTGAAGCAAGGGACTGATTAGTTATTTGAGACAACTGTTTAAAGCATAAAACTAGGCTGGAGATAGATTGAAGCAACTTTTATTTACTCCTGTAATTGCATAGCAGAAACAGTTTCAAAGGCTACCTGGCTAACTTCAGGCTCCATCTGTAACTTTAGAAAATAGACAGCAGTAACAAACAATCGTTCGTTCCCCAGTGGAGTCGCCAATGATGTTATCACTCAGATTGTTCCCCAGGAAAATTCTGAGGGAATACGGCCGAGGTAACCACAGACCAATATTTTAGACATGGATTCTAACCAATCTGTAACTAGAGAGGGCTCTCTCTTTATGATTTAACTTTGTTTTTAGAAAGTTTTAGGCTAGTTATGAAGTACAAGGGCCTTGTTTTGAGTTTGGGTGTTGAGACTCAATAGAACAGTGAGGCAAAACTGAAGAGTTCAGTCCATTGGGCATGATGGAGTCAAAGAAGGATGGCTTCCTGGATTTGGTTTTTAACAGAGGGTGGCATCACAGAGAAAGGTAGTCAAACATGGAACAATTTAAAGGTAGGAATCAGATGGAATGGAGTCAATGGGTGAAGGGCAATTAAGAATCCTTCATCATGTTTGATGAGCCCCAAAATTGGTAACAATTTGGGCTCATTTGGCCTAATTTTCATTGTTCAGTCCTTGTTCAAATCCATCATTTTCTATAGTTTATGCATTTTTTTTAGTATGTTTGTGTCTTTGGTACGAATAAGGGAAGTTACTTTTCCTAGGTGGTTAACACGTGTCTATTTCAGGTTTTTGACATATATTGGAGCAAAGTCAAAGAAATCATGAGCTATAAGGAAGCCAAGCCTGAAGTGAGGACTTGAAGGGGGGGTGCCTACGGCATTCAATGACCCTTCCCCGGGATCTTCACCTCCAACTCCGAGCTCCAAAGATCACCAAACCGAATCTAGAAGGTAGCCAATTAGCATTTAGAAAGGAACTATTTGACTCACAGTTTGATAGCCGAGTTCCACAGATTGAGGGGGCCAGCTAGGTCCCTCGTGATCTATAAATGTTGAGGCCTCAGCCTTCGTAAAAAGACTTTTGAAACTCTTGTGTACTTTGCACCTCAGTGCTGCAACTCTATTTTGTTCTTTTGTAGCCATTTTTGGCATGACTGTTATGATTATTTTTGGATAATGAGAAGCAGTTTGGTTTCCTATCAAATC
>APFE030027995.1:132756-250005 GCA_000404065.3 Pinus taeda | reverse complement strand
TAAATAATGTTGCCCATGATTTCACTATAAGTGTCAGAATAAAAGTGTTCACCGGAAAGAAAGATTTATTTGATGACTTGTTTCAAAATAAAAGTTCATTCCAGGAAATCTTGCGAGAAGCTAAGTCGAGGTTATCCCTAGGTGACCTCGAAAGATTTTTGTTATTCAGAGAAAGAAGGTTAGCCAATGTTCCTCTAGAAAAGCTGCAACCGCTGGCCCAAGAGCCTACTCCAATTGTCAGCCTCAACGGAAACTCTAGTACTTCCAAATCCAAATCTGACGCTGTCCGAGGAACACCCGAACGTTCTAAAAAGTCTACAAGCGACTAAAGGAAAGTCGAAGAAGCAGCCAAGGATACTACTCAGTCAAGTGCCATGTCGCAACTGCAAGTTATCCCTTCCCCACCAAGAAATGTCCCTCCTCTCGTCACTACATCGCCACTCGTCACGACAGAGCTCGATAAAGAATGGGAAAACTTCAACGAGCTAATCAGCCTTGAAGGGCAAGTCCCAAGAACACCTATGAGCGATGCACAGGTAACACAGGAAATGGTTTCAACCATGGTCGGTAGTGTCTCAGAAGTGGAACACAGTCATATCGCTCCGCCTTCTGAGCTCCTACTTAGTGTAGAGGAAATTCCCCCACTGGACGTATTTTATAGTCCCCAACATAAAGCAGTGGTGAGGAGATAAAGAAAGAAGAGAAAGCTGAAGAATACGCTGTCACAGGACGCCAAACATTTAGACGTCTTATGGAAAGACCCTAACAGCAACCCGACAGAAAATCTCACGAAGTTGTCTCAGATTGCAGGAGCATACGCTTCTGCGACTATTGACAAGGCGTCTGAAGTTCAGCAACTGTTGAGGGAGCAAGAAAACCAAATACAGCTACTGCAACAACAACTACAACAAGCCAATGCCAGTAATGAAACGTCCAAACAACTCGAGAAATTACAAGAAGACTTTCAGCAAATGCAGATAAGCTATCAGAAAAGCCTGGACGAAAAAGGAAAGCAGTTGCAAGCTTTACAAGAAATACACAAGAATGAGCCCAAGCTTGCCGAATTCGTTTCAGAGTCTACTAGCTTAAATGAGCAACTTCTGTAGCAATAGGAAGAGTTGGGACGTAAAATATCGCAATGGAGTCACTATTGCAAGCTGAGCGACAAACTCACCAATCAAGTGACAGACTTGCGAAGTGACTATGACCAGGTTTTGACAGACGAGTGACATAGTATATAGCTTGGCAGAATGGAGAGGAAGGGAAGAGAGCAAATGCACCCAGAATAAACGAAAGCCATAAAGAATTGCTCTTTAACAAATGGGACGATCAAATCAAGCAGGCAGAATAGGCGGCAGAGGCAGCGGCGACACAGGCAAGTGTTCTTATAGACTGTGTAAATGAAAATTTACACAGAGCCAACTTAATCACTGAAACTACCCCGGGATACCTACCAAACAAGTCATGAATAGAGGCAGAATGGAAAGAGAGAGCACAGGAAAAGGGAAAAGCGATGCAAGCTTTGAACAGGTTGAATTGGGAGTGCTATTGGGCATACTTAGTCAAGCCACACAGTCAATGGATGACTGTGAAATGCATCATAAACTCAGCCGAGAAAGTAGTGCCAGCTCTCATAGATTCTGTTTTCGTAGCCCAGCTCAGCGCAGAAGTCGGCCAACCGACTCTTCTCAAATCCATGATGAACACTTGCAGTTTTAAGGACCAAATTCAGAAGTAGCTTATTTTTAGTAGTTTGTTGTTTCCTTTTTATTTAGATTAGAAAAAGGGCAGTCATTTGAGAGTCGTATCCTTAAATTTTGTAAAAACACTATTATTAGATTGAGGAAGTAGTATTTTAACCCTTCTCATGCATTTAGAGAAGGGTCCAGAGATTTGTCAAAAACTTATCCTCAGAACATGCACTTCTACACCCTCAGAGGAGGTTTTGATGAATGGATGGATCGAGATTTATTTTTACTTTCATTTTGATATCTGCTACTGATGTTGCAGTTCTGTACTGTTGGTAGATTTTAAAACAAGTAGAGATAGATCATTTTTACTTGAAGCTTATGGGTAGAACTAGTCATAAATGGTACTTTTATCTCTTGGCAATATCTGCTTATATTCTTTAAGTGATTTACAGTTTCAGTTGTTTATATGTTACTGCATGAATATATGGGTTATCATTTGGCACTTTTGCACGGTGGAGTCATATTGTTTATGTTTGACATATGAATAACTTATTATGCGATATGTTGTTCACAACTGTTTTGCCTAACTTCTTATGCAAAGTGGTTTATCTTTAATAATTTCCATTCTTATAATGGCTGAATGATCTTTATTACCAGTTATTATTCGAAATCTTTTTAGATCGCATGATGGAAGATATACAACCCCGGGTTAGAATAGATTTGATTTGTTGTTTCTCACTAGATACAATAGCATAGAGTAAAGTTAAAGAATCTGAATTAGATTAGCTTTAAAATACTCTTAGATCAGCGTAATTCAACTCTATACCCACACACACACCCAAGATTGGGAAACTGGTCCCGTTATCCCCAGTCGGACCCACTATACAAAACGGATAAGGAGCTGCCAACCAAGGTCTGGACTGGGTGGGTATCCCCCTTGTTGTCGACCTGATTTTCGGGGCTTCAACATATTTGGCGCTAGAAGGAGGGCCTAAACATAGTGTCTGTTTGGAATGATCTTCAAATCGTAACATTTGAATCTGGATGGCTGCTCACAGACTTCCCATATGGAGCTGCATCCATGTTCCTACCTCTTCCAACACTCCACCTGAAGTGGTAAGACTCTTGTCTCAGGTAAAATTCAATGGTAAGAATAACTCTTCTGCTTTTAATCATGCTCTTCAATTTATTCAAGGAATTTCAAGTTATGATATTCCAAGAATTGATGAAGGCGTTTTATGCAGGATTTTTACTCTTACACTCACAGCGGAAGCTAGAAAATGGTGCAGAAACCTCCCAGTTGCATCAATCCACAGCTGGGACCAATTCGCCAAGATTTTTATTCTTGAACTTGATTGTTATGACTATGACCAGGTATACGATGAAATTGATTATTTCAGGAAAAATGATGAATCTATTAGGGATTTTAATATGCGATTTCATCTTGATTGTTTAAAATACGATCTTGAAAGCGAACTCATAGAGGAAGAATCTTTAGATTATTTTGAAAATTCCCTGCCTCCTATATCTGATCAAGCAGAAATTAGTCCGAGTTTTGTCTCTTTTCTTTCTAATATGAACGAGAATTCCAATTTGATTATGCAAATCGCTCATAATGAAAAAGACCCTCAAAGCCTAGGAGTTATCCACACTCTAATACAAGAAGACAAAAGCGAGGACGATGGAGGTAAGCCTGCCTTGGAACCAGGAGATGACTTTGATACGAGGACAGATGATCTCGTTGCAAGTCAACAGATGCAGACGCCAAGGTCAGAAGAGCAAACTATTTTTCTTTTAGGAAGTATCAACACACAAAGGTATGATCTGAAACCCGATGTATATATTGAATCTGATGAACGAATGTTTTTCCCTGATGATAATCTTAAATGCGTTGCTTCAGAATCACACTTCTCTCTTTACCCTGATGTTTTTAATGATGATCACTTTTCCCCTCTCAACATTAAAGATATTTCAAAAAACACAGAGGATAAGTCAAATAATTCATCGTTAGATTTTCAAGATAAAGAGATAGCTATAGAACATCCCTCGATTGTTTCCAAGCAAGGAACACTTGAATTTCCTTGTCTAAAATTATATGACCGAAAGGAAAAATCTAGGGAAACTGGTAAAATTAGTTATGATGGTTACTTTTCCAATGACGATGTTATCGATTTACTTCAAGTAACTCATCAAAGCTCAAAAAATGAGGGATACTCTAATTCGGAAAACATATCATTCAATCCTCATTTCGAGGCTAAAGATCATTCGCCTGATTTTGCTGATGAAGATGATATCCTGATCTATGATTCATACCATAAAGAAACCCCCACGCCTATTCATAATCATAATTTATCTTCTGTTTCACATGACCTGGCCAGTTCTTGTGAACAACAAAATTTTACAAGGTTATCCCAATTGTGCTGTAACTTTATTTGTACAAAAAACTTTTTTTATTATTATTCCCACTTGCACTCACCTTGTACAAAATCAGATTGCGTTTTAAATTTTTAGTTTTTTGATAGATTATTCTGGTATAACCAACACCTTACTAAAGAGCATACAAAAGACGAGTTACCGTTTTGGAAATCTAAGCTATGTCAGGGAAGTAGAGAACTTCCTCCATTACAAGATCATCAAGATATAATAGAAATTCATCCTTATTTGTATGATCCAATAGATATCCATTTGGAAGGAAGATTTTGCGAGAAAGAAATTTCAGAAAAAATTCCAACTGGAGTTATGCATTCTTATCCAGCATCCAACGTTAACATCCCAAGGAAAATTCAGTTCTTAACACCAATGTTGGAAAGCTGCATACGTAAAAGAGTAAAAATGAGAAAGTGGCTCCATTGGAAATATCATTTCACCTAGTCAAACTTTTGTATATAATTAGAGTAGGAGTAGGAGTAGTTTAGTTAAGTAGTTAGGTTTATTTTGAATAGTTGATAGTCAAAATAAGAAAAGAGGATCATCCCTATTGTCTACGCAACCCTAGGGAATGTCTGCTTCTCATTTCATTAAGTTTTTCCAATGAATAAATTTTGCTTTGGTTAACAACATTCGACGTTTACGAAAGACACCTTTTTTCTCTATCAATATTTTGAATTTCTGCTTCTATGAATGACAAATATTTTTCTTTGAAACTTGATCTTTATTATCAATAGAACTTTAATCCAGATATGATATTAGTTTCAACTCCAAAAAACTGAAGAAAGTAATCTCAGCGAAGTAATTGTTTTACGTCAGTACAATGAAAGGCATCAATAACAAGATGAGGAGTCCCTGTAGAAACAACGATTACCAAAGAAGCTTTATTATTGTCGTCCAGAACTTTCTTAAGGAAAGAAAATTGACTTCCTCCCTGCCAAAGGAAATCGCATCATTCAGGGAAGCAATCCAATGAAAACACTATATCTCAAAGAATAAGAGGTCTTATCATGAGCTGACTTATCATCATCACAGATATTATAACTTGCTGACTTTGCCAAAACTGTCCACCAAAACAGGGCAACGACTCAGGATTGTTGCAATCAAAAGACAGGGGATCTCATCACGAGCCATCTTGTTTAGCAAAAGTATAAATCTAGTGAATGATTGTGTCGTAATTCGGCCACCAAACCAAGACATTGTTCTTTAGAGAATAAAAAAAAAAAAGTGTCAAAATGGGGTTTTCTCTGAATAGTTGTAAACACTTAGGCAGGATAAAGGATCATTATTGGTTAATAGGTAACCCTATCGAGGCTATGGACGCATGCTGGCAGCAGAGGCTCTACCTGCGACAAAGAAGCATATTTGAAAAGGACTGCTATATAGAGAAAACATTATTTTAATTTTTATTCAAAGACCAAGTAAGGGCTGGTGTAAATGCAAGAACAAGCTAAGAATACAAGTAAATAGAAAGGAGTTGAAACAAAATATCATTGATAGTTTGAAGTATAATATTTTTATCTTTCTATAATAAAGTTTAAGTTTTCTGAGAATTTTTTTTTATTATTTTTAGAAGTTTGAAAAACGTCAAAAGAGAGTCAGAGATAACTGGTTCTCCCAAGTGAATCGCCAATTGTTGTGGCCAGCAACAACCCCCCCTTTTCATTTATGTATTTGCCCAAAATACTAAATGAATAGGGGACCCCTAGTTTAATTTTGAGAAAAAATCAAATTTTCCTTCTTCAAAATAAAGATACCATCGCAGGCTTAAAGCGATCTTTCGAATATTTTAACATAAGTCTATGATAAGGTAAAGGTCTTTAAGAAATTGCATTAATGCGCCAGGCCCCCCAACGATAAGCCTAACGTCGCGTCGCAACAAGTAATGTTCATAAGGAAAAACCTCAAAATCTGCCAATTTGCGATAACACCGATCGCGAGATCGCATATCGCAGAAATGAAATGGCAATACTTAACAAACATCAAACTCCTGCGACCCGCGATTTTGCGACCTGCGATATTGCGATCGTCGCGATGACACAATCTGCGATCTGGCGATTTGCGATAAGCACGCCTTGCGATGGCACGATCTTCGATGTAGCATAAAGCGAATCATAAATCATTTAAATCGCAAATCCTTCAGGCATGCCATTCAAAGATAGACCACTTACCATAATCCGACTCCAAATCATGCGCTTTTAATGATAGTAAGTGGATTAGTTGTCAGTTATTTAATGAAATAAAGACGCGTGCTTTGCTAAAGGATTGTTTCACGTAAGGTGGCATATTTAGTATATCGGTTGCATTTAAAACTCTCCCATCACCTTTCTCAATCAGTCATTTCCACCTCACTCGTAATCTGTAGGAACTAGGAGATAAGAATATTCAAAAAGCCGAACACAGGAGCAAATGGGAAAGAAGAATAAAGCCCAAGGCTTTGAGGCAAAGGAAAAGGCAAAGGAGATGGCGCCCTTGTACACGGACATTGCATGCAACAGAGACGCAGGAATTTGGACCGGGGAAGGCATGTATAGGTTGCTGGAGGAAGAAAATCCCAAAGTAGTGAAGGTCGATAGCGCCGTGGGATCACCAAACTCTTCCGAGGCATCCTTAGAAGAGCTGGCTTGTTCATTTCTTCATAGAATAGTAGCTAGACCCAAGATATTTCCGTATATAGATATGATCAAATGGATACTTGACAATGCAGAGTTACAAGGCAGACAATTCAAGGCTCCAGGGCATGGGCTCATAGGATCATTCGCCACGCAAGAATTAAAGCTTATGTATCATCTTCCGGAGCCTCAAACGACCTACAACACGAAATTTGTCAAGAAATTTGCAGCAGAAAACCCAAACCTGGCAGAAACCACTAAAGAATGGACCAGAAGAGAGGAGCCGCTAAAAAAGGACAAAAATGGTATGTACAGCACTGGTTCTCTCACCTCTCCATATTGTTTTGCTGCGGCCATGCTGTGCAAGGTGTTTGGGATGCCAGACATAAATAAATTTTCGTCTAAATGGCTACCACTCATAGACACTGCCACAAATGCCGATCTCGTGGATTGGGCCAAAATATTTTCTGATAATTTATTCACTACTGTCATGAATTACCGTTCTAAGAGATCCTTGTCACAAAGGGTCCATCCTCCGTTTTATCTGTCTGCTTACATTATGGATTCTATTTGCTATGTATCTGAATTTCCAACTATGGGTTGGAAATGGACTACCCAGGACCCATCATCTATTCATGTTTACCACAAAGTATTATGGGATTCACAGTTTGCCCCTCACTTCTATCAGATTTGTCATGGGCTCATTTTACCCCTATATAGGATTATGTATGCTGAAGAACCCCCGAGGTGCTCACCCGAAGCACAAATAGACATCATCCCCGTCGCAAGATGGTTCGGGGAAGAATGGTTCACTTATATCAGAGTTTTTGGGAGCACTGTACCTCCACATGTCCTACCTCTGTATGTCCCCGACAAGCTTTTGGCTAGGTGAATTGCCTATCAAACTTGCTCAGAAGGCGGCCTAACCAAAGAGTTAAAAGACAAGAAGAAGGCCATATGGCCTCAGTTTCCTATAGCTTGTGGGGCCTTCTCATTATTCGATGTAGGACATGCTTTTGCCGAAGTAGGGAATGTGACGTCCCTACAATTATTTAAATTCCCTGCTCGACCTTTTGACCTAAATAATGTTTCCAATAATTTCACTATAAGTGTCAGAATAAAAGTGTTCACTGGAAAGAAAGTTTTATTTGATGACTTGTTTCAAAATAAAAGTTCATTCCAAGAAGTCTTGTGAGAAGCTAAGTCGAGGTTATCCCCAGATGACCTTGAAAGATTTTTGTTATTCAGAGAAAGAAGGCTAGCCAGTGTTCCTCTAGAAAAGTTGCGACTGCTCGCCAAAGAGCCTACTCCAAGTGTCAGCCTCAGCAGAAACTCCAGTACTTCCAAATCCAAATCTGACGCTGTCCAAGGAACACTCGAACGTTCTAAAAAGTCTGCAAGCGACCAAAGGAAAGTCGAAGAAGCAACCAAGGATACTGCTCAGTCAAGTGCCATGTCGCAACTGCAAGTTATCACTTCCCCACCAAGAAATGTCCCTCCTCCCGTCACTACATCGTCACTCGTCATGAAAAATCTCGATAAAGAGTGGGAAAACTTCAACGAGCTAATCAGCCTTGAAGGGCAAGTCCCAAGAACGCCTGTGAGCGATGCGCAGGTAAAACAGGAAATGGTTTCAACCATGGTTGGTAGTGTCTCAGAAGCAGAACACAGTCATATCGCTCCGCCTTCTGAGCTCCTACTTAGTGTACAGGAAATTCCCCCACTAGACGTGTTCTATAGTCCCCAACATAAAGCAGTGGTGAGGAGACAAAGAAAGAAGAGAAAGCTGGAGAATACGTTGTCACAAGACACCGAACATTTAGACATCTTATGGAAAGACCCTAACAGCAACTCGACAGAAAATCTCACGAAGTTCTCTGAAATCGCAGGAGCATACGCTTCTGCGACTATCGACAAGGCGTCCGAAGTTCAGCAACTGTAGAGGGAGCAAGAAAACCATATACAACTACTACAACAACAACTACAACAGGCCAATGCCAGCAATGAAGCGTCCAAACAACTCGAGAAACTACAAGAAGACTTTCAGCAAATGCAGATAAGCTACCAGAAAAGCCTGGACGAAAAAGGAAAGCAGTTGCAAGCTTTACAAGAAATACACAAGGACGAGCCCAAGCTTTTCGAATTCGTTTCAAAGTCTACTAGCTTAAATGAGCAACTTCTGCAGCAACAGGAAGAGTTGGGACGAAAAATATCGCAGTGGAGTCACTATTGCGAGCTGAGCGACAAAGTCACCAACCAAGTGACAGACCTGCGAAGTGACTATGACCAGGTTGATAGACGAGTGACAGAGTATATAGCTTGGCAGAATGGAGAGGAAGGGAAGAGAGCAAATGCACCCAGAATAAACGAAAGCCATAAATAATTTCTCTTTAACAAATGGGACGACCAAATCAAGCAGGCAGAACAGGCGGCAAAGGCAGCGGCGACATAGGCAAGTGTTCTTATACATTGTGTAAATGAAAATTTACACAGAGCCAACTTGATCACAGAAGCCACCCTGGGATACCTACCAAACAAGTCACGAATAGAGGCAGAATGGAAAGAGAAGGCGCAGGAAAAGGGAAAAGCGATCCAGGCTTTGAACAGGTTGAATTGGGAGTGCTATTGGGCATACTTAGTCAAGCCACACAGTCAATGGATGACTGTAAAATGCATGACAAACTCTGCAGAGAAAATAGTGCTAGCTCTCATAGATTCCATTTTCGCAGCCTAGCTCAGCACAGAAGTCGACCAACTGACTCTTCTCAAATCCATGCTGAACACTTGCAGTTTCAAAGACCAAATTCAGAAATAGATTATTTTTAGTAGTTTGATGTTTCTTTTTGTTTAGATTATAAAAAGGACGGTCATTTGAGAACTGGATCCTCAATTTTGTAAAAAACACTATTATTAGATTTAGGAAGTAGTATTTTAACCCTTCTCATGCATTTAGGGAAGGGTCCAGAGATTTGTCAAAAACTTATCCTCAGAACATGCACTTCTGCACCCTCAGAGGAGGTTTTGATGAATGGATGGATCGAGATTTATTTTTACTTGCATTTTGATATCTGCTACTGATGTTGCACTTCTGTACTCTTGGTAGATCTTAGAACAAGTAGAGATAGATCGTTTTTGCTTGAAGCTTATGGGTAAAACTAGTCATAAATGGTACTTTTATCTCTTGGCAATGTCTGCTTATACTCTTTAAGTGATTTACAGTTTTAGTTGTTTATATGTTACTGCATGAATATATGGGTTATCATTTGGCACTTTTGTACGGTGGAGTCATATTGTTTATGTGTGACATATGAATGGCTTACTATGCGATATGCTGTTCACAACTGTTTTCCCTAACTTCTTATGCAAAGTGGTTTATCTCAAATGGTTTCTTTTCTTATGTTAGCTGAATGATCTTTATTACCAGTTATTATTCGAAATCTTTCTAGATCGCATAATGGAAGATATACAATCCCGGGTTAGAATAGATTTGATTTGTTGTTTCTCGTTAGATACAATAGCATAGAGTAAAGTTAAAGAATCTGATTTAGATTAGCTTTAAAATACTCTCAGACCAGCATAGTTCAACTCTATACACACACACACCCAAGATCGGGAAACTGGTCCCGTTATCCCCGGTCGGACCCGCTATACTAAACGGAT
Source organism: Pinus taeda (assembly GCA_000404065.3). Taxonomy (NCBI): domain Eukaryota; kingdom Viridiplantae; phylum Streptophyta; class Pinopsida; order Pinales; family Pinaceae; genus Pinus; species Pinus taeda. The sequence goes on along the minus strand of APFE030027995.1, from coordinate 239,615 downwards.
AAGGAGCTGCCAACCAAGATCCGGACCGGGTGGGTATCCCCCTTGTTGTCGACCCGATTTTCGAGGCTTCAACACTTCGTCAGATCCTTTCAAAGTTTGGCTTTCAGCAACAATAACTGATTGCACTTTTGTGTGATAATCAAAGTGCCATTCAACTATGCAAAGATCCAGTCCAACATTACCGCAACAAACACATTTAACTACAGATGCACTTCATTGGAAATCTCATTCATGACCGTGTTCTTGAAGTGCAATATTGTTGACCGATGATCAAAGTTGCAGACATCTTTACAAAGACTCTCATAGAGGCGAAGTTTACTAAACTTCAATTTATGGTTGGAGTTCAGGAATTTGTCACTGAGGGGGGTTGGGCTCTAATGCCTCTTTCCTTCTCCTATTTTCATATTTGTACATCCTTCAATCTTGTCCCAAGTTGTTCTTAAGGGGGGATGTTAGGATATTTGGACATGTAGGAAATAGTTAAGTATCACTTGGTCTAGTGTAGAGTTAGGTAAAGTGTGTTTCTTTACTATGTACTTTTGTAACTTACAACCCGACGATCACGATATGTTATAGACATGAAGTGATCCGATAGTTTATTCTCTCCTCGGTATTACTGACACTTGATCCGTGGCTTAACACCCGGTTGGTCCATTATCTTTATTTAAAGAGCATGGAGGGTCATTTGTAGGGGGACTGTTCATGAGAGAAGCTTATGTAACTTTTATTTCTTTTATTAATAAATTGCATGAAGTGGCCACGTTGGCTCAAGCCGTGGATTGTTTCCCTCTTCGAGGGTTTTAACCACATCAAGAATATATGTGTATTGATCTGTGATCTATTTGTGAGCGATGTCCTTTGGTGTTCTATCTGAGGAACTTACCCTCTAAATTCCTACATTTTTGGAGGGAAAATTTTAAGGGTGGAAAATTAACTTAAAATGTAAAAACATGAATTAATCTTGTTAATTATAGCATTTAAATTGTGAAATGTTTGACATTATTTTTATTATTATTCAAATTATTAAAGAATTTATAAGATATTTTTTTTAAATTGACACAATTAAAGTTAAATTATTTTATCATATAAACTTTGGGTGAAATATTTTTGAGAAAATCATTTTTAGGAAAATAAGAAATAATGAAAAACTAACCTAATGGCTAAATTTAGACCTATAAAAAGAATAAAATATTAACGATTAAGTAAATTTAAAACTTAACTTCAAAGTCATTATCTCATAGAAAATGCTTAACACAAACTTTATGTCTTTTATAAAAACAACTTTATAATATCTAAAATGTTTGGATTGTTATCCTAACTATTAAGAGACTCATAAAAATGTTTATAGAAACTCCAATACCTTCATAGAACTAAAATTCCAATCTTTAGTATTTTATTTTTAATATTAAAAATATATAAATAAATATTATTTTAATTTATATATTTTGATTATTATAACATTTTTTTTTTTTTTGTAGGCTAAGGTGTTACTCTTTTCTTTCTATTTCTTCAAATCAAGAATGTACATCAAAATTGGTGGAGCCTTCCACTCGCCCACTTGGGGAAACCGAGTGGAGTATCCACCTGTAGTTTTTAACCGCCGACCAAAAATAAAAGGACCATAGTCTGTTTATCCAACCTAAATACACTAGACAGTCTTTCAAATTTCTGATTCCACTGATATGCATATAATTGTTGTCTATCTCTAAACTTTGAACCTTGCCTACCTTATCTATATTATGCATATTCATCAAAAGGAAAACATAACTAAAATTACTCAGCTGCTGCCTCTGGACGCTGGGTAGTCTCCTTGTTGCCCTGCTGCTGTCCTTCTTTTAGCATCTGCTAAATCTCGTCCAACTTTTTCTCCTGCATCTCCAAAGTGATCTGAATAATGCGAAGCTCCCTCCTCAAATTTGGGATTCCCTGCGCCAATTCTGCCATCTCAGTTGCTGCTTGCTCCAGGGCCTTAGCCAATAACCTCTTCATTACCCAGTAGATATGGAGGGACTGTTTAAACATTGACATTCTGCCACTAGTGTTGCCAGGATCATGGATAAGAAATTCCCAGTCTTCCATCTCAGAATCCGACTGAGCTTGAATGGTTTCCTCCTCCATGTTCTGAATAATTCTCCTAATTTTGGGGCATGTGTTCTGAGTATAAGCCCTCTCAGCTTCCTGGAATTTCTTCTCCATAGTCTGTCTCATCCTTCTTCCTGGACCCCCCCTCTGTTCGCGTCTTCCACCCCTTACTCCTCGAGCTCTGTTCGCTCCGCTGCCTCTCCAATTACTTGGTTCCGGCTCACTTTCCGCTTGCCTGTTTCTCGGCTGACGACCTCTGTGCATAACCCTTCTTCCTCGTCAGCTCTGCTGATTGTCGCTGATATGCTGCTGCTCCCATTCATCTTCGCTTCTGTTTCGCATCCTGTCTGCATCCTCCTCAGAGTCGTCGAGGATCTCGTATACCTCTTCCACTTTCTCCTCTTTCATCACCTCTTTACCTTTCCTGTCTTTTTCTCTGCCGCGCTCAGCTTCCATTTCTTCGGCAATCCTAGCTCGCTTCCTGGTCTCCATAGTATAGCCCATTAGGAATCGGTTTTTCTTCGCTCTGGAACTACTCGCGGTCCCTGCTCCTCCTATCCCTCTGTGGGTTTCAATGACTTTCTTCCGTTGCCGAGTCCCTTGCTGCCGAGCCTTTATAGATCTTCCTGCCCCGCTCCTCCTACCTATCCGCTTATCCTTACGCTGCCATCTGTTAATTTGGCCTTCGCCTTTCCTATCAACTATCCTGTTAGTTTGATTTCCATTTATGGACACTGACATATCCTTCCTTCCTCTCCGCTGATTCTTAACTATGATTGGATTGCTATAAGGTTGATTTTTCCTCTCCATTTTCGCACATTCCAGATTTATTCCCGCATGGTGATCTATGATATCTTCCCTAAGCCATTTATGACAATTATTAAATGTCTGAGCCTGTTTCTCCATATCACCTGTCTGTCGCACGAATACTAAGATTCGCGTGTGTAACCTATTCATTATTTTCTTTCGATGCTTGGTCATGGTCATTATTGATAATGTTGGCCAGCTCCTCCCATTTTCCGCTGGGTCGTACCGTCCTCCACTGGCTGTCGACCTTGCCATCTCGGCCTTTGCAACCCCAGTTCATGAGGAAATCCACTGCTCGATTCCCATTCCTTTTCACATGATTAAAATTCTTCTATTCAACTCCTTTCAGCAATTCCACTATCTCTTGGATGATCCCAACCTTTCGCCAACTGTTGATGACATGTTCCCAATTCTTTCCATTGTTTAGCTTCTTCAAGATTTCAATTGCCATATGAGAGTCCCCCTCAATCTCCAGATTTCTGTAGCCATTTCGGATCGCAATTCTCAGCCCTTGGTGGACTACCCATAGCTCAGCCTCATTGCTTTTCATCTCTCCACCCCACTCTGCATAGATCCACCTATTGTTTTTCTAGTTATCGCAGAAGATTCCTCCGAATCCAGCATTACCTGGGTTCCCCTTCGAAGCCCCGTCGAAGTTTAATTTTATAAAATTGTCTTTGGGGTAAACGAACTTGTCCTGGCTCTGATATCTCGCATTAATCCTCTCCGGCTGTTTGTTATGGACCATTTCATATTTTAGATTTAGATTTTTGAGGATTTTCTCCTCACCCTGCTACGTTTTCCAGTCCTCCATATCCCACCTTTCGACCAAGATTGTTTCTCTAGTTAGGTTCACAACCCTTTTCCAGATTTTTTCCGAATTTTAACTTTGTTCTGGAAAATTCTGCGGTTTCGTTCTTTCCACACCATCCAAAGAACAAAACCTGCTATGAGATCCCAGGCTCTCCGAACAACTCCACATTGGAATTTCTCTTTCTGCCACAGGAAAATTACTTCATTTGTTTCTTTCGGATACTTTTCAGGTTTTCGGAATAACCTCCCTACTTCCCTCCATAGATTCCTGGTATATCCACAATTGATTAATAGATGTTCCTGTGTTTCCATCTCTCTGTTGCACAAATAGCATCTTGAAGGCCCACTGAAGCCTTTCTTTTGAAGCTTATCCCATGTCAGGATCTTATGTTTGGCTACCAACCATGCAAAAATGGTAATTTTCAGCCACCAGTTTTTACCCCAAAAAACTTTCTAGTCTTGGTTTCTTTCCGTGACTTCCTGTTGATCTGTCAGGTAGTATGCCTCTTTGACTGTGAAGGTTCCCTTCTTTGATTTCCCCCATCTAATGATATCCCTCCTTGTTCTCGCCTTTACTTTCCTAGATTCAACTTCTTTCATAAAAGCCTCCTGTTGTTCCTGATCTGTCTCTATGCCCCAATCCTCCAGTTGTGTCCATTTCCGCCATATCCCATCCAGTTCATTTTCTTTGCAATAGTCCTTGACATATATGTGGTTATCACCTATTTTGTTTTGTATGCTTTGTATTCTTTGGATGCTGCTCATTTTCTCCCTTTGATGCTAGTTCTCATCCCAAAATTTGGCTTCTGCTCCACCTCTGATTTCCCAGAAAACATTTTTGCCTACTATGTCTCGATTTTGGCTAGCTAACTCCCAAATGGTAGATCCCTTCGGGGTTTCCTGCATGCGGTAAATAGCCTTCGCTGAGTCTGGCATATTGTACTTGTGTCTCCATAATTGCTTCCATAAGTCCTTACCCCCTCTCAACCATCGCCACCAGAGTTTGGCACCGAGAATTTTATTGAGTTTACCCAGATCTCGTAGGCCCAAACCTCCCTCCTCCTTATGTTTTTTCAGATGCTTCCAGGAGACTAATGCCCATTTCTTCTGATTGGATGAACCTCCCCAAATGAACTTCCTTAGAATTTCTCTGATCTTGGTACAAACCCCTTGAGGTACTGCCATAATCGAAAGAGGATATATGGAGATTGCTTGTGATACAGATTTAACCAGGACAATCCTTCCAGCGATGTTTAAGGTTATGAAAGTCCAGTTAGCCACTCTGTTTTTTAATTTCTCTAGGATACCCTGCCAATTCTTCAATCTTTTAGAGTTATAATCCAATACATTTCCCAAATATTTCGTTGGGAGATCCCCTTGCTTGAAGCCGAGCATCCTGGTCAGGTGTCTTTTAACTGTCTCCACTGTATTAAAAATAAAGATGCAGGATTTTTCCTTGTTAATTTCCATCCCAGAAGCCTCCGCAAATAAGTCTAGAGCCTTTTTCAGATTTCTCACTTCCCTTACAGTTGGTTCCCCAAACAACATAATGTCGTCAACGAATTGTTGGTGAGTTATTGGCAGTTCATTACCCCATAATCTTAGCCCTTTGATGTTGTCAGTTATTCTTTCTTGCTTAAGATACCTACCCAAGCCTTCTGCAACAAGAATAAACAAGAAAGGAGATATGGGATCGCCTTGTCTTATTCCTCTGGAAGCCTTAGAGGTTTTCGAGGGAGTTCCATTAACTAATATTGAGAAATTGGGAGTTGATATATAGCTGAGAACCCACTTTATCCATTTGTTACTAAACCCGAAGCTTCCCAGAATTTCTTCTAAGTATTGCCAATTAATTCTATCATAAGCTTTTGACAAATCTAGTTTTATCATCATTCCTTTTTGTTTCTTAGTCTTCATAGAATGTATTACTTCTTGAGTAACCACTAACACATCTAGAATTTGTTGTCCTTCCACGAAGCCAGTTTGTTCAGGGGATATCAGCTTCTCTAACAGAGGTTTCAGTCTTTTAGCCATTAGAGAGGAGATTATTTTGTAAATCACATTGCAAAGGGCAATGGGTCTAAAACCCTTAGCATCCTCTGAATTATCATTTTATGGATCAAGGTGAAAAAAGTAGAGTTAAGAGCAAGCCATACCTTTTGGTTCATCTGAGATTCTTCTATCAATTCTAGAATTTCCTTACCCATGAAATGCCAACCCGCTTGATAGAAATCAACCGTAAAGCCATCCGGACCAGGGGCAGTTCCTTTCTTCATGCTCATCACCACTTCCTCCACCTCTTCCAGACTAGCCTCTCTCATTAAGGCTCTATTCTGGTCATCAGTTACCATCCTGGGTATGGCCATACAGGTTTGCCTAATCACTTCAGATCTGTCCAGTTGGGATTTAGTTAGTATTCCTTTGTGATAATCCATCAGCACTTTTTCAATCCCTTCCTGTTCAACAATCCTCTCTCCGTTCTCATTATTGATAGAAAATATTTTGTTCCTCTATCGATGGTGAACCATTGTTTGGTGGAAAAATCGGGTGTTCCTCTCCCCTTCCCTGAGCCATTTTATTCTGGACTTCTGCCTCCATAAAAATTCTTCCTTCTTTCTCCTCTCTTCCAATTTTCCTAATATTATTCCTTCTTTTTCGCTGCTTTCCTCTGTTCTTCCTTCATTTATTATCCTTTGCTGTAACGCTTCCATTTCTTCTTCCAGTTTTTGTTTCTCCTCCATAATGTTTCCAAATTCTTCCTTATTCCACTTTTTTATCCTCTCTTTTAGCTCTTTTAGCTTGAGTTGGAAGGTATGCATTTTACCTCTTCCCTGAGCTGTGCTTTGCCTCCACCAATCCTCCATCTTACTTACAAAGTCCGGGTGTCTAAGCCAAAAAGCTTCAAATCTGAAAGGCTTTTTTGCCGAGATTAGCCTTAATATCCACTTCCAGTCTGATCGGCCAATGGTCAGAACCAAGAGCTGACATGATATTTTCTTCTATAAATATATCTCAATTCATTATTGTTTCCGATACTAAAAATCGATCCAATTTGGAGGCTATCTGGTTCTTACCCCCTCTCCTGTTATTCCATGTGTAGGTCCCATTGATAGTTGATATATCAACCAGTCTCAAGCCTTCTATCATATCATTAAATAATTCCATACTTTGCTCTGTTTTCCTTATGCCTCCCTTTTTCTCTTTTAGGGACCGGATTGCATTAAAATCACCTCCTACTATCCAGGCTGTCTCCGGATAAAGTTTCCGAGTTGTTTGTAGATTCTTAAAAACAATTTCTCTATCTCCCGGAGTATGTGGACCATACACTCCTGAAATTATTACCTTCTCCTTTGTCCCTGCTATTCTTCCTGAACCTGTAAGGATTCTAGACATGCTGGTCCAATTCTAAAAAATTATTTCATTTGGATTCCACAGTATTGCAATGCCTCCAGCTGAGCCAATTGCATCCTGTCCCATGACTTTGTATTGAAGTTTGCTATTTTTAATTGTTCCTTCCATCTGTTGCATGGTAATTTTTGTTTCTTGTAGAATCATAATACTTGGTCTTTCTTTTTTTAGTTTCTCCTTCATATATCTCTGCTTACCCTTGTTGTTCAGCCCCCTAATGTTCCAGCTGATAATAATCATTAAAAACTCTTGGAAGGTTAGAAAAATACCTCAGATAGAGGTATCACTTTACCTGAGTTTATCAAAATTTCACCAACTGTTTGAATCGTTTCATTCATTGTTTTTCTTCCTCTTTTCCTGCTGCTTTTGCCAGACCCGCCTACTCTGAGCTGTTCTTTCCCCTCTTCTCCTGCTGTAGCATCCTGATTATCCATATTCCCCTTATTCCTTTCTTTATACTTTTGAAAAGCCTCCTTATATATTTGTTTTTGTCGGTCTGGGATGAATCTTTCATCCAAGTTTTTCCATTCCTGGATTAATTGTCTCATAATTATTTCTTCCTCTGCCTCGTTTTCCTATTAACTCTGCGTCTCCATTTGATTCTAGTTAGTTTGTAATTCTATTTTTTTGGCTGATTCTTCTTTGCTCGTTTCTCCTTGTTCTGCCCCTTTTTCTCCTGTTTCCTAAAAAATTTCCATAGGTTCATTTTCTAGGTCTTCACCCTCAGCCACATTCCCTTCTTCTTCTTCATTGCTATTCTGTAGTATTTTAAACTTGTTCTGGCTTTCAATGCTTGGTGATTTTGTTTGTATCTGCACTCTTGTTCCTTCTCTGTTTGGTTTCTTTTTTCTGTTAACCTGTTGGAAGCCTTTATCTGTCTCCTCCTTTCTCTCTGCTTCCTTATGCTGTTCTTCTGTTTTCCTTATGTAATCTTCCTCCTTGTTTAGAGGGCATTGCCTACTAAGTGACCGTATTCATTGCACCATCTGCACCTGAAAGGGATATGCTCATAGTCTAATGGTTGTTGCCAAACTGAGTCATGGTATTCCAACTCTATATGTTACAGAAGAGGTTCAGCTATATTCATGTAAACACAAATCCTTGCGTAAGAAGTGTACTTACCTCTCCTTGTTGTGTCTGCTACCTTGACAAAGGCACCAATTGTGTTGCCGATCCCTTCCAAAATTTCAGGGTTCCAAAATTTCACTGGTAATCCAAACAATCTGACCCAGATCGGGGCTTCCAACATATTTTCATTGTGAGGATTGTATCTTTCTTCCCAGAGTTTCATGAACATGCCTGCATTATTCATGAAATATGGCCCTTCCTCAAAAACCCTCTCTTTATCCTCGAGATTTGCGAATATAGCAGTGAAAAATCCCTTTGCTCCCAGTTTCAATTCTATGTGTCCTTTTGGTTTCCATCTTTGATAGATCCACCTGTATAGTTCTCTTTCATTAGGCCATTACCCTACAAACTTACAAATCAGGGCATGGTCTTTCATATAGCTGTTGTACTCCTCCAGCATATTGTTGGGTATTACATATCTGAGTTTTTTGTTTGCCCTCGGTAAACATTTTCCTCCTATCTTCATTTGCCACAGTTTACCCATCACCGGTGCTTCCTTATTATTTGCCCTAGCCTCATTCTGGATGCCACTGCCGCTTGCCTCTCCTGCAACTATATTTTTAAAGGAGGGGATCTCTCCCCTCCCCTGCTGATTCTCCATTTTTGCCCTCAGCACTCACTGTTTTGAGGATCTACAGCGTCTGCGTGAGGGATAAACTTCTTCTCCGTTCCGCTCTGATTCCCCTGCACTGGCCCTTGACCCCGATTCGTCCAACCCGCCCTGCTATTCCACTAGCCCGCTGCTCGCCGCATTCTCTGCTCGCTCCCTCGCACCCGAATTCATCTATTATAACAGATTTTTTTATTACTGTAGTAAATATTTATTATTTTGATAGATCTCAATTTTTTTTCTAGTTTAATTTATTATTATTAATTTTTATCCAAACTTAATTAATTTAAAATTTAGCTTACTAATAGTGCATACGATTGACAAATTTTAATGTTATTCTTTTATGTGTTTAATCAAGACGGGATATAATCATAGCCTTCATTGAGAAAAAACAAGAACGATAGGTATAAAGCTCCAGGTAGGTGAGAAAACTGCCAAATAAATCTCTCCTCACAAAAGCACAGCATTATAGTATGCAACGTGTGTGTACTTAATTAATTTAAAATTTAGCTTACTAATAGTGCACACGATTGACAAATTTTAATGTTATTCTTTTATGTCTTTAATCAAGACGGGATATAATCATAGCCTTCATTGAGAAAAAACAAGAACGATAGGCATAAGCTCCAGGTAGGTGAGAAAAGTGCCAAATAATTCTCTCTTCACAAAAGCACAGCATTATAGTATGCAACGTGTGCGTTTTTAATTCGATTAAGGTATTACTATGTACAAATTTTTAAATAATGCAACTTCCGAATTATGGCAATCCGTACGGTTCATGGCTTATACTTTGAAAAAATAAAAGTTTGAAAAATGGGGACATATATGACAAGGTTTGTAATAATAAATAACAAAATTTACCTCGTCATAATAAACAAAGAAATTTGAAAAAGGAGGACAGATGTGACAACGCGGACTTTGAAATCAAAGTCAGTTTTTACTTAGAGTCGAACTTGCTCATCCATGATTGAAACCAGTTTCTTCCACGTTTAGTTTGAAGATTCCACGCGATTTTCTACTACTGTTACTGTTGCAGGAGAGGCAAGCGGCACATGGACCAAACTAGCATCTTGAATAATGGATGGGACCCGTTCTGACACAACAGGCGGGCACATGGACTTTCTCCTTTTCCTTCGACCACCACCAGCCATGATATTCCGTTTAAACACAACGAATAATTAGTCAGGTTTGCAGGTTTATAGAATATAAGTATAGCAAAAAGTATCTGAAAATTAAAAATGAGCACCACAATTTGACCCTGAAAGTCACAGACAGTCCATGCAAAAACCAAGATCAGACCCTCACGACAAAGCTTCCATTCTGTCCATCCAATGCAGGGCTACAGCCAGAAGAATCAAAGAAAGGACTACGATATCAGGCCTTTATGGGGTTGCTTTCATGGCAGACGTAGGGTTCTGCAGTTTTTAATACTGATTGTGGTGATTACGCCTGCATTTATGGACAGTGGGAACTGTGATTTCGAGATACAGTCCAGAAGAGATCAAGCAAGTCCAGCGACATCAAGCAGAAGGGCGTTGGTTGGATCTTCACCACCTGACTGCAGATTCAAATGCAGTGGATGCACTCCCTGTGTGAGCGTACTAGTTCCCATTCATCCACAGAATTACTATCCTCAGGTTTGGAGATGTAAATGTGGAAACAGGCTATATAATCCATGACTTCTGTCTTTCTGACGTTATATTGTTAAGTTCTTCTAGCACTGATCCATTTGGACCATGATATAGAAATTTTGGCGTTGGTGGCCAAGATATGAAGTTGTTCTAGATAGCATTCTCTGCGATGGTAGGTTGTTGTTCTAGCAGTTGAGATAGTAGATATTTTACGAGTTCTATAAGAGAGATGGATTTATAGCATATGATGTGAAGTTCTTCTATATAGCTTCTGATATATGATAGAATGTTGTTCTAACTTCTACTAGTTGAGATGGTAGGCAGAGTTTTACCAATTGTATGAAAAATAGATTGATTACGAAGGTATATACCGTAATCTGTTGTAAACTATTGCCATATTATTGCATAACATATAGCTAGAATCAGGATGTAACTTTCAAATCTGAGTCCAGTAAAAGTACGGTACATTGTATTTTTCATTTTTATAAATAACAAAGCTATATTTTTTCTGTAAATAATTTTAGCTTTTGCAAATACAAATAGGAAGGAAATAACTGTTTGGCATGTGTTTGTAGCACAATGGAGAAAATGTGATATTCTTGTTATAATTAATATGAATTCAATTGTTCAAAAAGTTTTGGATACATGATAATTGGGTACGTTGTTAAGTTACTGGTTTAATTCTCCATCCAATATTTTTGAAAATGACAATGATATAACGTTACTAATGCTAAATTTACTTGAAAAATATATAAATATATATATATATATATATATATATATGAATTGAATTCATAATGCGATTACTAGATTATAACATGCATTAATGTGATGGATAACCTGAAACGGTTGTTTCAGATTGAGGAAGTGCTCTTCGCTATGATGCATAACTTGAAATGCTTTCTTTTAGATTCAGGAAGTCCTCTTCGCTGCATGGTTTATATTGTATTTCGAACCTTGCTTCCTTGTAATTCCTTGTGTCAAAACTTATGAGGCCATCTTCAATATGGAATGTTAAAAGTATGAATCCTACTAGTATCCACCGACCCCTGCTTCAGGTACTGCCTTCTTGGAAGATTTGTTTGTCACTACGGGTCCGGGAGTATGCCCCTGTCTCTCTCTACTGTTTAGGTATGCTGATTAATCCTAGCAAATCATCAGACATCCTAGAAAAGGAACGCTAGTAGCTATCAATCTTATATGGCAGGTGTCCCAGTGAACCACTGTAGTCAAGTTCATGTAAGTCCTCAGTAACCTGTACATCCATCAATATTATCCCTATAGGCCAACCATCGGCCGAGATTTTCAGACAAGGAAATCACCCTACTCATATTCCAAAGAAGTTTATTTAATTCGTATCGGTTGCTTAGATATCTCAATCAGTATTCACTAAATAGTTCAATTTCCAATGAGGTTATTGAGAACGGTGGGGTGTCGGATAACGTTGGCGTTCATAATTGGTGTTCCAGAGCTCTTCATTGTAATTGGTCCAGAGCTCTTTATTGTAATTGGCCAGTTGTCCGCCTCACAAGTTGCACCTCTCCTACTTTCACTGCTGGTGCTTTAATCTGAGCTTTTGATTCTACACCTCTAGGGGTTTGAATTCCAGTTGTTTGCACACTCGAGGATAGTTTTAAAACCATTAAATTTGACTGGCTGTTTTATTTTCAAATCCCAGTTCTGTTTCTACCACTCCCAGAGTTTGAATCTAGGCTGCTGGGTTTACGCCCATAGAGATTTGAATTCCAATTGTTTACATGGTTATGGTTACATTTTGACACAACCACAATATATAAGGTTAGGGTTAGTTTAAAAGTCTGTTTTTATGTGTATGATAAAGGTTAGTGTTATATATTACCGCTCCCAGAATTTGAATCTAGGCTGCTGGGTTTACGCCCATATTGATTTGAATTCCAATTGTTTACATGGTTACGGTTACATTCTGACACAACCACAATATATAAGGTTAGGGTTAGTTTAAAAGTCTGTTTTTATGTCTATGATAAAGGTTAGTGTTATATATTATTCAGGATTTGAATCTGGGTTGTTGGTTTTTCATTAGAGAGAGGTTGTTCTTATAGCTGCACCCTGTCAACCACCATATAGGCTAGTTTAAGTTCTTGTTCTTTATTTTTATGTGTTTGAACTTCGAACTTAGACTGTTGGTTTTCTTAAAAGAAGATTTTGAACGATGCTTATTTATATAATTACACTTTCCAATCACAATATAAATTAGTTTAAACATAGATTAGGTTAAAACGCTCCATGAAGCCCCCACACCAGCGAAAGGCCAAATTCCGGGTATTGACATCATTACACTATCCTAAACACTAAGCCACAGGACGGCCAGAGGACGACCTTAAACATCTGCACCATTCGAACTATAGAATGGCCATTTTGAAGTAATAACAACATTTCGATAATGAATATATATGGATATCTATTTAAAACACTTCTTGCAAATTCTTGCAAATATCTTTTATTCAACTTTTATCAGTGAATGATGAGTTGCTGCAGATAAGAAGTGACAGCTTCAAGGAGCGATCAATTGTCATGCTTCGCGATGCTTTATTGACCGCTGGTTTACTATCTTTAACGACATATGCGATTTGAGGAATGAAAATCATATAGTGTAGTGGGTCGGATTGGTTAGGCCTAAATGCAAGTTAATAGTTGCTTCCCACACATCGATTCAAATTTTATCACCACGAGGATAATGGCTTTGAAGCTCATTGATCACTGTTTTCCATGTGAAAGTAACTGTGGCATGCGTTATTGATAGTTCTCCCGATAAAGTAACATGCGTTATTTTCGGGACAAGGCAGAGATTGCGTTATTGACAGTTATACCGATAAAGTAACATGCGCTATTTTCGGGAACAAGGGGGAGGTTTACAGTATATATACTTATTTCAGAGTATTGCATAGTTACTTTATTTTAGAGTTCACAATGTTAATCTAGAGAAATTTAGATTTATATGGTTACTTTATTTCATAGTTGAAATATATCAGCTTATAAAATTTAAATCTAAAGGAGAATGATTACAATTCCATGCTGTCAATCATAATATGTTTTTTTCCATGCTTTCTCAATCATTTTTTCTTAGATCTTATCTAAAATATAAAAAATAATCCATTTATAAAACTGTTTTATTTATTTGTTAGTATGTTACCTTATCAATTCATGACCTTCCAAGTGAAAAACTGTTTCTTAGGCATAGTTTATTCATTCATAAATATGGTATTTAATAAATAAATTATAATTAAAGGTTTAACATTTTCAAGCTTTAAAATTTATGAATTTATGGGGTTTTCCTGCCTTTACTTTCTAAACATTAGTTTTTATCCCAGATTTAAATGGATTCATGTATAAGCCTTGAGATTTAAAATTTTCACCAAAAATGGAAGTGTGAATGTTTAGAAACTAATGGGATCATATAGAAGCTTAAGATCTGAAAATAATGCAATTGTTTCCAAGATAATATGAGTATGAGTGCAAAGAAAGCATGTCCTCACTATAGCATATGGGGATAATAACAAAGTGGTCATAGCTAAGCCTAAAACAATAACATAAACTTTGAAACCTTAAATATGGGGTAGAAAACATTTATTAGTTCATGACTAGAGTGAACGGAGTTGTGAATCAATTTACTATTCATGGAGAGAAGATTGAAGATCATAATATTGTTGAAAATGTTCTCAAAATGAAATGGTTTTAATTACCATAGAAGTGTCCAAAGATCTATTTAAACTAACAATAGAATAATTGATGGTTTCTCCCTTATCCCAAATCAAGAATTAATATGAAAGAGGAGTCCTCAGAACATGCCTCCAATCCTTTTATTGATTAGTGGAGGTAGAGGTAGAGAAAAAAGAAGCAGAGGTCAAAGAGATAGAGGTAATAATTAAGTTAAGAAAAATAACAACAAGAAAATACTGAGGAAAACCAAATCAATGTATACACTCTTAGAATCAAAAGGAGAGGCAAAAAAATGAATATAAAAATCTAAAGTCCAATGTTAGTACTATAAAAATAGTATGGACCTTATGAAAGTGAATGTAGAAAGAAATAGTTAGATTTGAGTGGGGATAGTTAAATATGAACAAGAACATATTTAATTTCTCTAACATTGAAAAAGGAATATATGAGAAAATGTTTAGTTCATGTCAAATCATTGATGAAGATCACAACACGAATGTTTTGTTGATAGATAAGGCCTCAAATCCTATGATAGGTAACAGAGGAGGAATTTCTAGTGCTGATAGCTCTATTATCCTTGAAATTAATTTAGGAGATGACTATCAAGTCAAGGCATTAGCTAATGTTGGTGTTCTTTTCTTAACTAAGCAAGATAACAAGAAAGACAATGTTGATGTCTTCAGTGTACCTAATCATAGAGAAAAGCTAATAAGTGTAAGATAATAGAGAAAAATAGTTATGATTTTAGATCCAAGGACTCCACATGAAAAATCTTACATAAGCCACCTAGTGGAAAACTTATTACAAAGGTTCAAATGACCAAGAACAAAATTCTTCCATTGAATCTAAGAAGCGAAACTTCGTCATGATCATATGCAAAAAATGTCCAAGCACATATGAGACTTGTGGCATTTTTGGTACAATATCCTACCTTTTAGGAGTCTTAGTCCATAAAAAAAATATTGGTTAAAGGAGTTGTTATATTGAATAAACAAACTAGCCCTTGTAAGGACTACATCCTTGGGAAACATCAAAGAGAGAAATTTCCAATAGTATTATCCAAAGAGCATCTAGAACTAGTCTACACAAATGTATTTGAACCAATGCAAACATGGTTCATTGTTGGAAGTTTAATTTTTCTAATGTTTATTGATGATTTTAAAAGGAAATTTTAGGTATATCTCCTGAAGAAAAAAGATATGAAAAATTTAGAAAGTTCAAATAATTCAAACTTGTAGTAGAAAAAAAAGTAGAAAATATATCAAAGTGCTCATGCTAAAGATGCAGGAGAGTATAGCTCAAATGATTTTAAAATTTTGTTAGACAACAAGGGATTAACAAGACATTCACCACCAATTTCCCTCTATAACATAATGGAGTTGCTAAAGGGAAGAATCATACCATCATGAAAATGTTGAGTCTGATAGAGTCCAAAACTCTCACTAGAAGTTGTTTCTTTTTCAAAGTTACATGTCTCTGACGTCAAAACTTTTGGTTGTATTGCATATGCAAATGTTCTAAAAAATCTAGGAAAGTAACTTGAAAGTAGGTGAGAAACATATATCATCATTAGGTATATTGAATATTCCAAATACTACACATTATATAAGGAGTCACCAAGAAATTTGTGGTGAGTAGAGATGTAAAATTATTGGAGGAAAAAACATGGAGTGACCAAGTAAATGAAATAATGGAAAACCAATATCCATTTCTCTAGATAGATGAACATGTGAAATGCTTAAGACATAACATGCACTCACACCTTCACTTTAACATTACGAATGCAAAGATAATAAGAAGAACTTTCAAATACTTTTTCTTTAGTGAGAAATTAAAGAAATAGTATTTCTTGTAGCAATGAGTTAGTAACTTTAGTAAGAGACAAGCAGCTTGAGGGAAATATATGAGCGTTTTGACGACATGGATCAACAATCTCACTTTTCCTTATTATCTTATCAACCTACTTATTCGAAGAATATCATTGGGCACAAGTCATGAATCAACACATTAAACCCATTGAAAGGAACAAAACATGGGATCTTGTTGATTTCTAAGTAGATAAACCCAACATTTTCCTTAAGTGGTCCTATAAGAAGAAACCTAATGAGAGAGGAAAGATAAAGAAACATAAAGCAAGGCTAGTTGTGGAATTGTTTTCTCAACAATGAGGTATTATCTATCATGAAAACATTGATATGATAGTAAGGTTAGATATTGTTAGCGATATTGGCTATAAACAACCAAAAAAAAATGGATATTTTACTAGATGGATGTGAAGCAATCTGTTTTGAGTGGAAACTTAAAAGAAGAGGTGTACGTTACTAAGCCATGAGGATTTGAAGTAAAATTCTAAGAGTAGAAAGGATACAAGCTAAGAAAACCTAGTGTGGCTTGAAACAAGATTTAAGAGATTGGCATAGTTGAATTAACTCTTATTTTACCGATAATAGGTTCATCATGAGATCAACAAGGTATAGTTCTTATAGTTTGTATTTTTGTTGATATGATATATACTATAAATATGATGTTAGATGACTCCAAAGTTGCAATGGAAAAATAGTTTGAGATGAAATAGGTCCCTTGAAGTACTTCTTCGGAATTGAATTTAAACATTCAAGACGTTTGGATATCTTAACAAAAATATGTTACAAATATATTAAATATTTGTAGCATGAAAAAATGCAAATAGACAAAAAACACCTAGTACAAAAGGAACAAAATTGAGCAAGTGGGATAAGGGACCAAAAGTCGACTCAACATATATAATATGCATGTAGGCAACCTCATGTACCTTACTACAACTAGACCTAATATCATGGATGTAAGTAATTTCATTCGACTCTCACTAGAAAGTTGGAAAAAGAATTTTAAGGTATATTGCAAGCCTAAGTGATTATGGATTGTGGTACACAACTTGTAAAGAAAACAAAATTATGAGATACATAAACATCAACCTTGTGGTAGAATTGATGATAAATATATAACGTATGCTTTTCATGCAGGCACAAATTTGATTTCATCTGCAAGTAGCATTTGTGTGAAGATCTTCTACATAAGAACAATATGCAGGAGCTAAGACATCATAATTCCGTGCAATATGGCTAAGAAGACAATCCCTATCACATTCCAAGTACGCATCACTCCATTCACCATGTTGTGAGAAACCGTCACATTTTCATTAAAAATGGTTTTTTATTTTGAATTTCAAAGACGACACTTAAGCAATATGCATTGTGCTAAAGAATATTAAGTGAGATGAAAGAGGAATTGTAAAATGTAATTGTTTCTATGAATATAGATAATTAGATAATAGTTATAGAAATGTATTGGAAGTTAATTATTTATTTAAACTAGTGCCTAACAACTTCATACCAAGTTGTTATCTATTTAATGGTCGGAAGCACCAACTAAGCCTTAGTAGTTTCTAATTTTTTGGTTAATCTATCTACGTTCACAGTAATAAAACACCTCCCATGAATGCGGATGAAGGTTATTTACTAGCCTATTCATATACCTGCAACAAAATTGAAGTTGGCTGGACACGATGGTTTAATCAGTTAGGTTAGAATCCTCTCCTCTTCTTAAATCTATAAGAAAATATTTTGGCGAGATAATTAAGCAAGCAATCAATGTATTATATGTTCTTAACCTTTTTATTTTTTTATTGTTTTTTATTTTATACATCATTGATTGGCTACACCATGTATTGAGCACCATTCTAAAGCTGAAAACAGTAATTTTGTTTATGTTAATAGATTGGGAAAGGTTTTTATGCTTTATGGTTTATATACACTATTAAAACTTATGAAAAATGTGAAGCTACTATGCTAAGTTAAACAATAACAGATGCTAGATAACCTATGAAAATTATGAAGTTATTAAATGCCAAGTTAAACAATAAAAGATGCGAGAAATCATCGCTCTTCATTAAAAGAATTGATAATGGCTTGCCTATTCAGGCCATTGTACCGATCTAACAACTGTATCATAATTGAGCACAGGCAACTAGGTCATAATTGAACACAGGCTTTGTTTGTAGAGATGAGTAGATACGCCCAGCATGACACTAAAAGCTCCACCTTAAATTTATTTAGTGAATGTGGAACACAAGGTCTTTTATACAAGAGCAGCATGAATAACCCCTTAACTTAGGCTTCTTTGTTTTTTTTTTCAATTAAATCCAGAGGAATCCAACAGAACTAATCCTGAAACTAGGTAAGTTATTAACAATTGGGATATCCCTGGAACTAGGTAAGTTATCTAAATGCTAAAGAGAAAATTACAAGAAATATTTTTGTCATTCAATTGGTCAAACGACTATAACTTTGTCATATTTCAACTCATTAATTTGTTGTTACTGTCGACATTTTACATCGTTGTCTGTCAATTTCAGAACACAAAGAGGTAGATATGGCGGGATGGTTTATTTTACATGATAGATAAAATGGAATTTGAGTCACATTACTTTAAAGTCAATGCCATTAAAACAAAATTTCCCAAAGCTTTTAAGAAACATTGAAACGTGTCTCAAGACGCTGTGAAGGTTCACCATTTTGTGTAAATATTTCTGTTTGGTTTCCAATATCAGGATTAGAACGTTATTTTTATGAGATTCATCTCACAGATTTGTACATTGTGTTATAAGATTTAAAATTTCTATGATCTACGGGCCTTTGTTAATATCGTTTCATCCTGGACATATTTTAAATGTGCACACAGACAAACATCAATTCTTCTCCCTTTTGCAGCGCTTACTCCAAACTGGTGGTTATTAAATGCAAACTGTTGAGATTAATGTAGAAACTGTTCAAACCGAACCCTAGATTAGGGTTATGTTCCTGGTTTATAGGATTACGTTCAACATCCCTAAATGTGTATTGTAATGAATGAAGGACAAAGCGTGTGTTGAGCTTGTAATGCAGAGGGTAGTGTTTCACACCCCTAAGCTGCTAAGTTGTTTAATAAAGATTGATTTGTTGTATTTTTGACCAGGTACCAGAGTTAGAGGGCTGAAGACATCTGTACCTTGAGTGGAGAGAGAAAGGCATGTTGCGAAATCAGCGTGGACTTTGGTGAGAAAATCGCACTGATTTGACTTCTGCCCTTAAGCAATTTTTCATCTTGAGAACGGCGCGAGTGCTGGGAGGGAAATCGCGCTGACCTTGAAGTGAAAAAGAATTCTGGATGTTTGGTTTGCGGTGCGCTAACGCCTGAGTAGATCTCTGTGAGAAATTGAAGCCCACACGATCCATAGAGGAGGTCGACCGTCACCGGATTTCCCTGCGGCGGAAGGAGAGGGAAAGGATTTATGCAGCAATGCAAAGCCTTTAAGGTTCACTCCTGATCTGCAGTGATATTTTTTGACACGAGAGGGCGAGGATTTATGTTGTATCAATAACTCAAATAATGAAGAAAGACAAAGAAACTCAACAGAATAACCAAGACAAGAAACTGAATTGGATTGGAATTTGTCATTCAACAATGATTCTCCGCACACTACATTTCATGGGCATTTGTTAGTTTTATATCATCGACCGTCGTTACATAAGTGATATTTCGGTATAAAACTGTCTAGTTACATTTTACCCAAAATTACTAATTCGTTGTCAAACTAACAAAATCCACCTTGACAACAATTTTCCTAATCCCTTGCCCATGCCCATTCATCATCTTTCCTACAAGCCAAGAGAAGCTAAACACCACCGCAGCTTCTCTATTGTAACTGGCTTTGTGAATAGGTCCGCACAATTCTCTCGTGTATGGACCTTTTGAAGAGCTACTTTTCCGCCATCGATCACATGTCTCAGAAAATGATACCTTACATCATTGTGCTTGGTTATGCTATGATAGTCAGGGTTTGTAGCGAAGTGAATAGCACTTTGACTGTCACAAAGTACATTCACTTTCTCCTGCATTCTTTCATTTTCATCGAGCAGACCCTTTAACCAGATTGCTTCTTTACTGGCATCTGAAGTAGCAATATATTTGGCTTCGGTAGTGGACAACGCAACTATTTCTTGAAGACCCATTTGCATCCAACAACACTTCTCCCTTCAGGAAGCTCTACAAGATCACAGGTATTGTTTTTGGCTAAGGAGTCCATTTCTTCTTCCATAGCTGCTTTCCATTTTTCGCTATCTGTATCATCTACTGCTTCCTGATAACAAGAAGGTTCCCCATCTTCAGTAATCAAAGCAAAAGATGAAGCAGAATCTTCATACCTTTTTGGAATTTTCCTTTCCCTTGTAGACCTTCTTAGAGCGACTGGTTGCTGAACTGGTTTAGAAGCCTGCACTGGTTCAGAAGCTTCAACGACTTCCTTTGTGTCTTCAACACCTTTTTCTCCTTAGGTTTCTCCTTCCTTTCGACTGTCACCGAAAAGTCTAGCCTCCAACTGAACTTGTTGATTTGGCAATACCTGTTCCTGTTCAATTCTTTCAATAGTTGATTTTAAAAGAGAGGATTCATCAAATGTTACATCTCTACTAATGACTATCTTCCGCAATGTAGGATCCCACAACCTATATCCTTTCACTGCATAGTCATACCCAACAAAGACATAACATTTCGACTTTGGATCTAATTTTGAACGCTGATTTTTCACAATGAGAGAATAAGTATCACAGCCAAATATCCTCAAATGTGAATAGTCACAAGACTGACCTGTCCAAACTTCTTCAGGAATTTTACAATCAATTGCTACTGAAGCTGATCTGTTAACTAAATAACAAGAAGTAGATACTGCTTCCACCCACAACTCCTTTTCCAAGTTAGCATTACTGATCATGCTTCTGGCTCTTTCCATAAGAGTCCGATTCATACACTCAGCAACACCATTTTGTTGAGGAGTATAAATAGCAGTTTTGTGTCTAACAATTCCCTCATCCTTACAGTATTGTTCAAATTCAACTGAAGTGAACTCACCACCATTGTCAGTTCTTAAGCATTTAATAGATTTGCATGTTCTTTTCTCTACCATTACTTTAAATTGTTTAAAGACATTTAATACATCAGCTTTCCTTTTTAGCATATAGTCCCAAACTTTACGGAAGTAATCATCAATAAATGTTAAAAAATACAGTGCACCTCCATATGACACAACAGGGGATGGCCCCCACAGATCAGAATGAATATAGTCTAAAACATATTTACTATTATGATATCCAACTTTAAATCTCTATTTACACTGTTTTCCATACACACAATGCTTACAGAAATCTAACTTCAAGGATTTCCGACCGGGAAGAGATTTACGTTTCATCAGTATCTGAAGACCTTTCTCGCTTATATGACCCAATCGCTGATGCCATAGACGAGCACTTGCTTCTTCCTTTTCTGACGCAACCGCTGCTTCACTGATCTGAGTACTTCCTTTTAACCTGTAAAGATTTCCGACCTTTTCTACCTTCATAACCACAAGGGCTCCTTTAAAGACTTTCAAGACGCCATCCTGACCTGTAAACTTATAACCATCTGAATCCAACACTCCCAAAGAAATCAAATTTTTCTTCAAATCAGGTACATGTCTAACACTAGTCAATGTTCTAACTGTGTTATCTTACATCTTAATCCTGATATCTCCCATCCCAACAGTCTGACATGACACATTGTTACCCATAAAGACAGAACTACCGTTTACATTTTCATATGAGGTAAACCAATTTCTATGTGGGCACATGTGATGGGAAGCACCAGAGTCTAACAGCCAGCTATTTAAAACCTGAGACACATTACATTCAGGTGAAGTTTCATCTATCATACATAATTCTTCAGCAAATAAAACTTCGTCTATCATACCTGAATCGACCTGATTTGCTTCGTTCTTCAGATTTTCAGATTCCTTTCGTTTCCAATAGTCCTTCTTCAAGTGTCCAATTTTATTGCAGTTCCAATATTTTCCCTTACACTTATTTCCCTTTGATTTCAATCTGGAAGACCCCCTTGGTTTTTCTCCTCTTTCCTTTGAGCGTCCTCTAGCTACCATGGCTTTTGATGCAGCTGTTCCAGTGCTGGATTTCCTTCGTACTTCTTCAGATAGGAGGGCTCCCACGACTAATTCAAACTTCAAAGAATCAGCAGTGCTCAAGTTGATTGAAGTTACGAAGTGATCCCATGATTCAAGCAAAGAACAAAGAAAAGTTATGGCTTTATCTTCTTCCTGTATTTTAACTTCCATATCTGTTAATTGACATATTAGTGTATTAAAAACATTCAAATGTTCTACAACATTTGAACCTTCTTTCATTCGAAGACTGTATAACTATCTTTTCAGATAAATTCTATTGGTTAATGGCTTTGCCATATAGATCTTATCAAGTTTTTCCCACAATCCTGACGCCATAGTCTCTTCAACAATGTTGAAGAGAACTTCATTCGTTAGGCATAACCGGATGGTACTGAGACCTTGGGCATCCAAGTCCTCCCAGTCTGAAGTAGTCATGGTTGCAGGTTTCTTAGTTGCCCCATCCAATGCCTTGTGCAACCCTTGTTACACAAGCACATCCCTGACCTTTAGTTTCCAAAGAGAAAAATTTCTCTTTCCGGTGAATTTCTCTACCTCGAATTTTGCATTCGACATCTTGACCATTTTTCTAGGATTTCAATCTTCAGTCCTTCAACTAGGGATTTTCCTTTTTTAAGAAAAATAATCTGTCTTTGAACTAGAGTTTATATTTTTCTTTCAAAAATAATAACTTTTCTTTATTTACGAACCCTTTCTTGCAAACCCCTTTTTTATTTTTATTTTTAACAAACAAAGAAACCTTTCCTTTTTTTCCTCCAATATTTGTATAAAAACCACCCTTAAAAAAAACTTGACTTGATTTCAATCTGCTATCTTTGCTTAAAAAACAAATTTTGAATAAAAAATTCTGGAAACTTTGATCAGCACCCGGATTTAACAGCAACTTGATTTAGCCTATAGAACCTTGTGCATCTCCACTCCATGCAGGTTCCTCTTCAGGTGACTCGGCCTGCCTTCAATGGCTTTGGCATGCAAGAACTCTTGAAGAGCTTCAGCAGAACCTCCCTTCAAACGCAGGTCCTCACGCAGACTCTACCTGGTTCTAGCAGGTAGCAGGCAGGCACCTCAACACACGTACCATGCAGGATCTTGATTTTACATGCAGAGTTGCAATTGCTCCACAATTCCTCCTCACGCAACCTCCCAGTTCTGGACGAAGAGACACAGGTTCCTCTGGCTCCAACCTTTGGTCCACGCAGAGCAGAGAACAGTTCTGGAACGAGCTAGCAATCGGCTACACACCAGGGTTACGCAACCTTCAGCAACAATTCCACCGGCTAGCACTAATTTGGACACACGTAGCAGGTCCACGCAGAGGAGAGAACAACTCTGGAACGGGCCAGCAATCGGCTCCACTCCTTGACGGCTACACACCAGGGTTACACAGAGAACAACGGCTCCACTCCTTGATGGCTACACACCAGGGTTACGCAGAGAACAACACACGACTTCTTTCCTCGATGATTTTTACACAGCCCTTTGTTTTTTTCACAAACATTCACAGTCTTTATGGAGCCCTTGGGTTTTTTTTTTCACAAATTTTCGCCTGCAACTTGCTCTGATATCACTTGTTGTATCAATAACTGAAATAATGAAGAAAAACAAAGAAACTCAACAGAATAACCAAAACAAGAAACTGAATTGGATTGGAATTTGTTATTCAACAATGATTCTCTGCACACTACATTTCATGGGCATTTGTTAGTTTTATATCATCGACCTTCATTACATAACTGATATTTCGGTATAAAACTGTCAAGTTACATTTTACCCAAAATTACTAATTTGTTGTCAAACTAACAATTTAACCAACAATGCGAAGCCTTCGAGGTTCAATCCCAATTTGCAGTGATATTGCTTGACATGGTATCTGAATCTGTGTCGAGGAGGGAGATAAATGCTTGGAGAAGCACAGAGAAATAGCTAACCACATAGTTGAGGCCATGGTTGAGGCTGTTAAATCCATGGAGGACTGCATTTTGGGTGAACACCATGTGAAATCTGCTCCTGGTTTGCTCCCGTGAGGCCATGCGAAATTTTCTCCTGGTTTGTAAATCGACTTAGGATCCGTGAGGCCGCTTTCTCCCTCGGAGCTGTCAATTGTGCCAGACTGCCATTTACAAAGAAGCCATGGATTTTGTTTACACTGACTTGAATTTGGTGGGGTGAGTCCTCTGCTAGCCGTGGAGGAGGCTGCAAGAAGCATTCTGGAGGTTGGCATATAGTTATCAGTCGAATATCTGCCTGGAGGCTATGTGAAGGAGGCCGCGTGGATATGTTGGATGCCTAGAGGTGTGTGGCGAGTGGAGGTGTGCATCGATTGAAGGTTGCATGAAGGCGTGCAATGATCTACCCTGCTGTTTCGATGGGATAACCACTGTAATTCGTATTTTTTTTACATCTGATTCATGTGATGCTTATGCTGTTTTTTTAAAGGAATAATTATCGTTTTGATAATTAAAGTTTTTTTCAATTCTTTAATTAGAAAAAAATATGGAGGCTCTTGCTATTTGATAAAAAGGGGATGTTTTTTTGGAGGGAATTGAAGTAAAAAAAAAATTGAAGAAAAAAAAAGGAGGCGATTGAAAAGAAGGTGGATCTCGGCCCTTTTTGTTTTGAATCTGGGCTCAGTTTTTTTGTTGTGGATTTGGCATTAGGCAGAGTTTATTTTAAGAAGATTGTGGTTGTTTTTTTTCAATTATTGGGGCTGAGGTTTTTTTCATTCAAAACCAATAACCATTTAGCAGAAGCTTACCTCAATGAAAACAACAAGATGGATGGATCCAATTACTTTGGTTGGAAATTCAAGCTGCAAACCCTTCTTGAGGGACACAATGAATGTACCATTGTGAATAGTGATGACGTGAAGCCAACCCTCATTGCAGGAGGAACAACAGAAACAATCCAAGACTGGGACAAGCGAGAGACTAAGGCGAGAATGCTCCTAAAATTGTCAATCAAAGATTGCATTATTCCCCATATCCATGATTACAAGATTGCACTAGAGATTTGGAAGATGCTCAAGGATCGCTATGAGGTCAAGAACACCAATTGATTGTTGTTCTTGAAAATCAAGATTCTCTCCATCAAGATGGAGGAGAATGAGATAGTTGTAGCATTGATTTCGTGGGTCAAGGAGCTTAAGAACACACTGGGTGATATCAGTTAAGTTATGTTAGATACAGATCTGGTCACGATTACCATGTATGGTATGATTGATGTGTATCAGATGTTCATCATTGGCTTGAATGCAAGAGAAAAATCCCCTTTATTTGAAGAACTGGTAGGAATCCTCATGTACGAGGAGGAAAGGTGACTAAGTCATAAACCTCACAGTTCAGATCTGGCCTTAATGGTGAAGAAGAAGCCCTTCAAAGGAAAGCCAAATGCAACACAGAAGAGCAGCGCAACCCCATAGAGAAAGATTCCCTCACCCCAATGTGTGTCTTTCAATAGAAAAATATTCCCTCACCCCAAGGTACGTCTTTCAATAGAAATGATTTTGTGACCAAATGTTTTTATTGTGCTAGAACCATCCATATAGCTAGATATTGGATGAAAAAGAAGTTTGATGAAGGTCGGAAGCAACATAAGCAACATGCAGGTCATTTTGTTGATGAGGAACACAGTCGGCACATCAGACTGTTCATATTTGACTCTACACTTTCGGCTAAGGAGGATGAAGTAGATACCTAGTTTGTAGACTCAAGTGCATCCATCCACATGACAGGGAACAGACAATGGTTTGAAGACTTCATAGAAACCAGCAGTGAAACAAACATCTGTCTTGGTGATGATAGAGGGTATGAAATGAAAGGTTATGGTAATATTCCTATTATTTTGCCTTATGAAAATATTAGACATATCCATAATGTGATGTATGTACTAGGGATAAAAAAGAATCTGATCTTTGTTTCTACTATAACTGATCAGAATCTTAAGGTAGAGCTTTATAAATCATATTGTGTAATTAAAGACATGTTGGCTTGTATGAAGCCTATTGCACTAGGTATTCATGTTGGTGTATTGTACAAGCTAAATGTCAAAAGTGCACCACATTAGGCATTGGCATCATCTGCCATGACCACTGTGGACTTATGGTACCAAAGGTTCAGCCATATCAACTTCAATGATCTGCCTCGTTTACAGAAAAGAGGTATGGTTGAAGGTCTTACTATTTTAAAATTTGTTGATATTGATTGTCATGCATGTGCACTGGGAAAGATGCACAGAGATGAATTTCCTATGAATCTTGATAGAAAGAACAGAGATATACTTTAGTTTGCACACACAGACTTATGCGAGCCTATGTAGACAAGATAATTAGCTAGTGCATACTATTTTTTACTTTTTATTGATGACTGTACTACATTTACTTGGGTGTATTTCTTGACGAAGAAGAGCAACACTTTTGAATACTTCAAGGAGTTCAGAAGTATGGTTGGAAGGAAGACAGGTAAATGCATCAGGATTCTCCACTGAGATCAAGGGGGAGAATACAAGAAAGGTTGTGTACTAAAACACTGCAAAGATAATGGGATACAACAATAGGTTATAGTACCCCACACCCCTCAACAAAACAGGGTTGCAGAGAGTAAAAACAGAACCCTTGTGGAGTGTGCTCGCAGTATGTTAAAAGGTAACAATCTTTCTAACGACTTTTGGGTTGAAGCAATTAATATTGCAGTATATCTAGAGAATAGGATTCCAACAAGTTTAGATTTTAAAACTCCTTTTGAAGCTTTATTTGGTTATAAGCCTGCAGTTAAGCATTTGAGAGTTTTTGGCTACAAATCCTTTACCCATATCCCAATGGAAGATAGAAAGAAACTTGACTCAAAGGCCATGAAATGTATTTTTGTTGGGTATTGTATAGAATTTAAGGCTTACAAACCATTTAATTCCTCTACTGATAAAGTGTTTACGAGCAGAGATGTAATGTTTCATGAGAAGGTTAATGATGGAAGCCATGACAGTGCTAATGAATAATGACACGTGCCCTTGTTGGTGGAAGAAGGAAGTGATGAATCAAGTGATAGCAATGAGAAGTAGTAGTAGGAAGAAGGGAAAGAAGATGATGTAGCTGTCAAGCCAAGTCCAGAAAATGATGATCAGAAAAGGTTTGAAGCTACCCCACCACTCACGAGATGAGGTAGGAAAGCTCAGTTTCCAGCAAGATATAGGTAAAATTCTTTTATAAATAGTATGATGAATGTTGTTGAACCCTCTAGTTATAAAGAAGCTAGTCAATATAGTGAATGGACGGCTTCTATGGAAGAGGAATATGAATCAATTCTCAGACACAAAACTTGGGATTTAGTTAGACTACCTAAAGGCAAATAACCCATGGGATGCAAATGGTTATATAAGCCTAAATTTAAAGCAGAACGGAGCATAGATAAGTATAAAGCTAGGCTGGTTGCAAAGGGGTATTCACAACAAGAAGGTATAGATTATGATGAAACATTTTCTCCTGTAGCTAAATTAAACACAATCAGAATGATAATTGCTTTAGCTACCAAACACCATTGGATGATTCACGAGCTAGATGTTAAATTTGCATTTTTAAATGGAAACATAAAAGAAGAAGTCTACTTATTGCAACCTGAGGGGTTTGTTAAACAAGGTGAAGAACATTTAGTTGTAGGTTTAAGAAAGAGTTGTATGGACTAAAACAAGAACCCAAGTCATGGTATGACAAAATTGATTCATTTTTCTTGCAGCATGGTTATAAAAGGAGAAAAAATGACCCTAATTTTTATACTGTGTCTGATAAAGAGGGGGGGGTTGTTTTGATTTCTTTATATATAGATGATCTATTCATTATAGGGAATGTTGATGATCTCATTAAAGAAATCAAAGAGCAAATGTCACAATTTTTTGTGATGAAAGACCTTGGACAACTACACTACTATTTGGGTTTGGAAGTCTAGAGGGATTCTGGATAAACTTTTCTATCACAAAGTAAGCATATAAGGAGCTTACTAGAAACGTTCAGAATGGATCAGTGCAAAGCTGCAACAGTGCCTTTACAACATAATTTAAAACTTCATAAATATGATGGATCTAAGGAGGCAGATGCGGCATTGTATAGACAGTTGGTTGGAAGTCTAATCTACTTGACTACAACTAGGCCTAATTTGGCTTATGTGGTCAGTGAATTGAGCCAATTTCTATCAAAGCCCCTTGAGAGCCATTGGGCTGCAACTAAAGGTGTTTTAAGGTATCTCCAGGGAACCATAGATATTGTTATTATTTATAATGATTCGTGTGATGTTAGATTGATAGGTTTTTCAGACTCTGATTGGGCTAGAAATGTAGATGACAGATGATCCATAATAGGCTATGCATTCATCGTTGAATCCAGGGTCATTACATGGAGTAGCAAAAAGCACAACATGGTATCCATGTCTTCTACCGAAGTTGAATATCAATCTATGTGTGCAACACCATGTGAAGCCGTTTGGTTGAGGATACTTCTCCTTGATGCTCGAGAAGAATAGAAGGTTGCAATAGTGATCAAATGTGACAACCAGATCTCAATCAAACTTGCAAATAATCCAGTATTTCATAAGAACACAAAGCATATCGATACACAGTTTCATTTTGTCATGGAGAAAGTTCAGTCAAAAGAAATCCATATTGAGTATTATAATAGTTGTGACAATTTTGTTGATACTTTTACCAAACCTCTTGGTCGAATCAAATTTGAGTTGTTTAAGCAAGTATTAGGCATATATGTGAATCGATTTGTCCATTAAGGGGGAGTGTTGAGATTAATGTAGAGACTGTTCAAACCGAACCCTAGATTAGGATTTTGTTCTTGGTTTATAGGATTCATTTCAACTTCCCTAAGTGTGATTGTTATATATATTCCTCTTGTAATGAATGGAGGACATAGCGTGTACTAAAACGACATTCTTACAAGTGGTGTTTCGCACTTGTAAGCTGCTTAGTTGTTTAATAAATATTGATTCATTGTATTTTTGACACAAACATTAATCTTTAACATAATAAAAAGCATTTTCTTTTCCAAAATCCCAATAAGTTCAAACATACTCTAGGTATCTAATAAAAACGTCAAAATATAAAGGTGCAAAGACTAGCAATTAACATAAAATTATGGCGAAGAGACTAGAAACTCACATAAAATTACAATGGTAGCTAAGTTGGTGAAATCCATAGCACGTAAATATCAGAACTCTTATTGTACACATTAAATTTACATCAATGCCATTAAACATTTAATCTCCTTCCAATTTTATGATATGACTAGTGTGCCAAACAAATTGGAATACAAATTTTGTACCATGCAAGGAGTATTCCATTTATAACTTAAATGTTGCAAAGGCCAGCAAAAGGAGTGATGATCCACAAACAAAATTTGAAGAATATCATCATATAATGAGATTGAAAAAGGGCATGTTTCTAGACTATATTTAAATTATAAAATTTAAATATGTAATAATAAATAAATGATTGTGAAACAATTGTTTCAGCTAGAGAATGTGATAGCTACTCGCCAGTTTTTATTATTGAAACTGATCGACCATGTCTACTGATGTTATGTTTGTGAATACATGACCTATTTATGCTAGGTTAGAAAAGTATCAATCCTATCAGGTGCAGCAAAAAATCAATAAATTTCAATAATAAGAAATTTAAAATGCATCTATGTAATAAACTAGTCCGAAGTTGTTTTTGAAAGAGTGAGGAGGACACAATGGAATGAGTAGTTGCAACTGCCAACTCACAAACATATATTGAATATCCACACAAAAGCTATATATACCAGCTAAATATTAAACAAAAAATTCCACAATTAATTTAACCTATTTAACAAATACAATACTCTTTTCATAGCAACAAGCTATAAATAATAAGAAAAAAAAAAATCCAATTGAGTTGTAGTGATGATAAGAAACAAAAATACAAAATG
This sequence comes from Pinus taeda, assembly GCA_000404065.3. Taxonomy (NCBI): domain Eukaryota; kingdom Viridiplantae; phylum Streptophyta; class Pinopsida; order Pinales; family Pinaceae; genus Pinus; species Pinus taeda. The sequence continues at coordinate 209,475 of APFE030027995.1, read as the reverse complement.
CATACGATATTTCTTTTATTGATAAAATAATGTTACATATAAATACATGAAGTTTTGTCTAAAATATAGACAAAATAACTTGGATTTCCTTGAGATAATATATCAAACACATAATAATCTAGGATTACTAGTTGGAGACAATATCTCAAGCATTCAACTAGTCCTAAAAAAGTCATAGATAATAGGAACAAATTCATATTCAGACAAGTGCTATATTATTTGAACACTCCCCCTTAATGACTACTTGTCTTAATCTTAATTAGAACAAAATCTATTTTCGTAGATGCTATTGTTAGATGGCCACATATTACAACACAGATCATTTTGGCTTTCTAACAACTACTTGATCCCTCCGTTCCCTAACCAAGGAGACCTCGTGCTCCCCCCCCCCCCCCCAACCATTGAAAAGCACACACCTTGGGCTTTCTTCGATGGAGCTGCTCAAAACCAAGGCTGTGGGGGTGGTTTTATTCTATATCTTTTGGATCTGCATCTGTTTAAGGTTAAGATGGGGCTTGGAAACAGAAAAAATAATTTTTCGGAACTCATAACACTTCGACATCTATTGCATTTCTCTACTGGTCATGACTACGTCAGCCTTCATATTTTCGGAGACTTAAAAATCATTATAAAATGGTTCAATAATATTATTGCTTGTCATTCTCATACTCTCAATAATATATTGGATGAATTGAATATATTCAAAGCTCAATTTAATACTATTTTATGCCAACATATTTACAAGGAACATAACTGCTGTGCTGACGGGGTTTCTGAGGAGGCCACAACACTACCTAGAGGACAATGGTTGATACAGTAATAGAGAGGTACAAACGAGTACCGTTACTATCACAAGCCCTACATCGATCAGATATATAATAGGCCAGAGAGTCCCTAAATTTTTGCAGATTTTGAACATCCACATACAAATTCTATATATATTTACCGTATGTTTTTATTCTTTTCTTATTTACAGACCTTATATATATGGACCTTTCCCAGCATGGTAGAGGAAATATTTTTGTAGATATCTATTTACAAACAGTTTCATATGAACACCCTACATGGTGAAATTCTAAATAGACACAAGCACCAAATTTTTGGTAAGATAGAGCTCCATTTTTGACTGATGGATAAGGATAAATGAAGCATATGCTGAAAAGCATGTACAATATTTAATTTTTCAAATATAATGAAAGATTACGATTTTTCCAGTGGAAAAAAAATTAGAACAAAATCGACATAAATTAGAACAAAATCTACATCTAACACACCCTTTTGTTTACAAATAATATCATAGTGTTGACATACATATAAATAAACAACTATCTACTAAAATGCATGGGTGCACAGTTACTACAATCTTGAGTTTGTTAGGATGTCCATTCATATACATAGTTCATTAAACATACATGTATTTATACATGTACCAACCCCTTCATCATCATAATCATCATCTCAGGTTTTGTAACCATTTTTGGGGTTTTATATCCTCAACCATGATTATGATCTTCTCATCAAGTGGTTTCTAGCTAACCACAAACCTACAGTACAAAGTCATTTATGTGGCTATGTGATGGAGGAAAAACATTGCAATACCCACAGTATGCATATAAAATGTAGAATCTCATATTTCCTAGGAATTTCAATGACCTACCTAGTCAAACCTTCAGAAATTAAGGTTTAAGACCCCTTAATTGGTCTCATGTGGAACAAGTTAATAACTAACCCAAGTCAGACCCTTTGTTAATCCTTTGATGTAGAACCTTATAACTCAACCCTTCAACCTTTATAACAACCTTTGGTTAATTCTATAACCGCACATATTAACCAAACCCCACTCTATGTTCCAGCTCATCCTTCATCACAATCCCAGAGTTTCAAAGGACTCAATAGAACATGCATTCATAACTCCTAATTTGTGATATTCGATTTCCCTTTTCCACTATTCATTTCGTCCACCAGATCAAATACTATCATAGTATCACATCACACCAACATATGACTTCATCACATCACTCTCCTCTCACATGTGATATGCAATAACACAACTTGAATTCAAATAAAATTAAATTGCACCTATAACCTTCTCGGGTCCACTCTGTAACAAGACTTATCACTCAATATCCACCGTCGTTCTTGCCTTTAATCCGACAGTTGATGTCTTTCCCGATCAATAGAGTTTCTCGGTAATCCCACGCCCTATATCAAAACACATTTGATCCGACGGGCTATAGTGATATTGCATCGAGAATTCGTGCGACACTTACCTGCCTGATGGAGTTGATAAGGATTATAAACCTTAACATATAAATGTTTGGGTCCACCCTTGAATTTAAAGTCTGATCTCTTTATGGTACGACATCCATTGGATGGCAGAGGTCCTCAAATCCTATGTCCTGTGACCCTTCAACTAGCATGCGAGTTAATTACAAGCCTAATACTGTAGTTGACTGTGATGTAAGCATTGAATTTTGCGATCGACGACTAAGATCAATTGCGGTCCTTTAACCGCGATCAAGGCACCCGTACACTCCTATCCCCTCCGCAGTTGTTGATCACCATCGATCTATTAGATTTGTAGATCTGACAGTCCAAATCGATTCCCGCCTTTCACCTACCACAAGTACTTGGATTTAATCTCCACCATTCATTTCTTTCTCTTATGTTGTACGACTTAATATTGGTTTCCCATTGCCTTTAGCCTTGTTCATTGATCTATAAATCTAATGACTCATGTGTGTCACTGCCCCATTTATCGTCCCTCTCTTTACTTTGTTTATATTCCATTTCTTCAATATTCTTATGTGGTGTTGGCTTTCTTCAGGGTTCTGGTCCTTCGGTGTTCTGCCACATTACTCTCTCCTGAGCTTAACTCTGTGTATTCCTTAGCCACTGTCTCTCCAAACTTTACTTTGAACCTTCAGTCAAATTCAACGATCCGACATGATCCTTCATGCTCACTTCTTCCAATTTCTGCTGAACTCCACCAGCATATATATACTATGCAAAACCTCCAATTCACACATAATTTATCTTTCAATACTCAAACCACACACTTACACAGTATAGGAATTGAATATATATATATATAAACAAATGATTACATAATGAGACTTTTTGTCTCCCTGGACTGATTTTGTCATCAATGGGCTCTATTTTCCTACCTGTCGTAGGCTTACAATCAAAACTATCTAAATCACGACCTAACTGACTATCTAGCTAACCCCTGACTATGCTTTTTAGGCCTACATTTATACAAAAGGATTCTACAACCAATTCCTGGTTTAGATCCATAATATTCTCAAAAAAACCCTAAAATATCTTCTTTATCTCTAAGGATCCTCTATAATCGACAAAATCATGAACTAACCCATAATCTAAGTTTTACAATTAATTCTCAAATCTCTGAATCTCTCAACTATCCTAATTCACTCATGTTCTCCTACATTCGAGAATATTTACTAATATGACTCACTATACTTAATTAAATCTCTATTCTAGCTTCCCTCATTAAAATCACTCAAAACCTCAATAATTACATTATTTCAAAACATAGGAAACCAACTTCCTTGAAAACAAAAGACCCCCCTATGTCTACTAAAATACAATGATATTACTGAGCTGAATTCTTCTGCATCAGACTCTCAAGGTTGAAAATAATCATGATCTCCTGATTATGTGCTTCTGAGTTGTGTCCTCCTAGATCCCATACTTTGTTTTGTAGTCTGCCCTTGGTTGCTACAGTTGTTTGTTATTCCCTAGGTCTCCACACTTTATGCTACATTTCCCCACTAGCTATGCTCTCACAATCTGTTGTTGTATTTTTCTTGTTGCTGCTTTTCCTTCTTTCTATTGTCTTCTCTCTTTGGGACTCTTTTCTCATCAAATCCATCACCAATTCAATTTCTATGTCCAACTCATTTCTTTGCTGGACTCTTTCTTCTTCCTCTCTTACATATCCTTTGCCATCTTCATCAGGTTCTGTTAGGCCCCTATACTACTAGTGTAGCCCCTTATTGTTATTAGTACAACCCCCTATTATATTTATGTACCCACGTAGTGCCCATATTGTTACTATTGTGCCCCATAGAAGCCCACTATTGTTATTATTGTGCCCTTACATTATTATTGTTATGTCAGCTCTAATTATATTATGACCCCTTAGGCTCCTATATATAGGAAGGAGATATTTTCATTTGTATCATCGAAGAATTGTTCATTTATATAATGTAAAGGAGGTTTCCCCCTCTAAGAGGCTGAATTGTAAGGTTTTGATCTATCTTTTCTATCTTTTCTTGAGCTGGTTTCATAACATTTAGTATCAGAGCTTTGGATTCTAGGGTTTCTCTACTCCAAACAGGTCATCGTGGAATTTTCTTTATAGCTTTTTTTCTGTGATGTTTCAGATGCTAAGAAAAAAACCCATTTGAGAATAAATCACTTTGAATCTCGGGTCCAAATTTCAGAGCATTTCGTACTACATTTGTGGAGATATGATCTAAGGAAGTTGGTCTTTTTGCAGACTCCTTAATTACATTCCAAACAGGTGACCTGGGGAAAGTCGTCATAACTTTCTCTCTGAGCATCAGATTGAAATTTAGTAAGAAGGTACTAAAAGAGGATGGACTCTAGCTTCTTTTATATAGTTTTTACATCCAAAGGTCAAAATAGTGACACGTGGCACATCATACAATTTCGCTCTACTGAACTAGTCTATAATCAGGTCGCGGTGGGAGATTTGGCATAGCTCTTATTTGGAGAATCCAATTGTGATTAGACTAGTGGCATTGGAAAGTGGACGTAGAGGGATATTGCAGATCACAATTTTAGAACCTAAAGATTCGAAAGTACAGAGTTACGGTCGTTTCAAGATCAAGCTCCTAAAATCAAGAAAAAGCAAGATGAGGAAGTTTGATGGCAAGGATCCAGTAAATTGGATACTTCAGATGGAGCAATATTTTGATCTACATGGTGTACCACTATTACAAAAGGTATGCATTGCATCTTCATATTTAGAACTGGATCAATTTTATGGTATAAAGGGCTTTGTTCTTGCAAACGACTTGTTACATGGTCAATTCTCACGGAGGAAATAATAGCACATTATGAGGATACAAGGAGCAACACCACAATATTTGGAAAGAGTAAAAGGGATTTGTGACATAGTGGAAAGTAAAATTATGGCAACAAGGAATTCTACCTCTCACAGCTATAAAGATGGAAGTGTTGTTTCTCCTAGCCTTCCACAACCTATAAGGGGTTACACTAGTAGTATAGGGGCCTAACAGGTTCTTTCTTCCCTACTGGTGCTTTCAACCATTTCTCTAGTAGCTCCAATTTTGTCTCCCATTCACTGATCCTTTGACGAGAGTTTAGTCCCTCTTTGTTGACTATCTCAACATCTTCCCTATTTATCTCCATTGTGCCTATCATCATGATGGATTCATGATCCTTTACTATGCTTTCAGCTAACCTAGTCTCTTCTTTAAATTTTCCTTTAATCTTCTACTGGTTACTTTCACTTTGTACTTGCTAGTTCCTTACTGCCACCCTTACATCCTTACCCTCTTGTTGCTTCTGAACTTCCATTTCATCCCCAAATAACTTCTGTTTAGTTTCTTGGATCACAACATCGCACTCATTCATTCTATTCACTGTTCCTGCAAAGAAACTATTGGTTTGTGAATCAAAACACTCTTCTGTCTCCATGTATTTTAAAGACCTTCTGCTACTGTTAAGTACTATTGTAACCACTTCTTCACTATTTCCATTTCCTCCTAGCAACTTCTCCAACAATCCAATTTCCTCCTTACATTTAGCAAGTGTCTTATCACAATGCTTTTCATTTCTAGCTTCATCCTTTACACGGTCACTATTTCCCAATGATTCAATCAGATTGCCTTCCATAAACAATTTTGTCTCATTCAGATCGACATAAATAAGTTCCTGTTCAACACTTATAATACCTATATTCACAAAAAAATTATCAATTTGAAAAATGTATGGCTCAACAGCCTCAACTAATGTTTTACATATCAACTTTTTAGGCTGATCTTCATCTCCTTCCTCCACAAGGAATTGTCCTTGTTTTATAATAGTCCCAAATATCAATTCATCAATAATTCCTTTATGCTACAACAATTCAATATTTTCCTCATTCAAGTGTTATTCTTCATCATACTCTGCTCTAGAATACTTATCCTCTGAAATATACTCTTCATCCTCTATCAGTACATCAGTATGTTGATCCAAGTTCTCCTCTAAACTCTGGTAATTTTTATCAAGTTTTATGACAACTTCATAAGGCTTCCAATCCTCTGCAAAACCTACACTCACAAAACAATCATTATAATTAAAAACATAAGACCTCAGTGTCTCTTCTTCCTTTCGCAACACTTCAGTATGCTACTCTGGACTATCCCAATAGTTCACTAATATCCATTCTTCATCTTCATCCATAATTTCATCTTGTTCTAATATACAAATGGAAACTTCCATTTACAACTGAGCTTCTCTAAGTTTTCCCATCAACCACTTTACTTGCCTCTACTCTAGCCTTCACTATAGCTTATGCCACTTTACTACCTTTTTCCTCAAGACCCAACCTTGTGTCTACTTTTCCTCCAGTATTCTCCTTAATGCACCAAGTTGTTCTTTCATCTATGCAATTTCCTTGTCAATCTCCTCTTCACTCATTCTCTTTCCATTTGCCTTGGCATCCTCCTTCTTCACTTTTCTTCTACTGTGGTCTTCCTTAAAACCTCTACTATGACTATTAGCAGTAATTTTCTCCTCCCTCTCTATGAGTTCCTCACTCACTCACTATGAGCTTCATTAGAGCCTCTGCAACAACAAGTCCTCCCTACTGCCACTTACCTTAGCACGATTTCCTCAGTACTTGGTCTTTTGCCAAGCCCTTGGTTCTCTATCTCTGGAACCTCTTTTGATCACTTCTCTCTGCTCCTTCTAGGCTTCAACTCATCTACATCTTCTAAGAACACAACTATCCTCTTGTATTTCAATCACAATGAAATACTTGGTTCTCACCACCTCCTCTTTCACTTAGAAAGTCATATCAACTTCCTTCATTACTTAGAAATTCTGCACACATCCTCTTGGAATTGCCCTTATGATCCTCTTGTGATTTGGAACTATACCTCTACAGTAAAAATTCTCCTTCTTTCTACATATGCCTTACTAAGCTTCTCTCCTCCAAGCTCAGTCTTTTCGCATCTCTCTAGTTCTTTCCTCTCGAACAAATTGAGCACTTCTTGCTCTAGGTTGCGACAATCTTCTCACCTTATTTTGTTGTTACCCATGTATCAATATAAATACCACACACTCTCCAATATTAAAATCAAATTAAAACAAAAACATATCATCTCACCTTCAATATCTTTACATGATCTTGTTCTACCATTCACCTGCACTTTGAATGGATTGTCCTGTGTTCCCTTGCATCTGCAATTCTCCCAATATTTTGCTATACTTTATCTCTGTGTGCTTACTATTTGTTAGATTAGAATATGATCTCCTCTTGCCCTCTTTCATCACCATTCACCTGTATACACACCTTCAAAACATAAATCTATTCTAAATTCTTTTCAAATAATTTTTCACACAAAGTTTCTTTGTGCTTTAATATCAAATGTTTCAGCCACAATTCTGGTGTGACACCAAAATGACACAGGAAAAAACCTTTCAATACCCGCAGTATGCATATAAAATGCAAAATCTCATCTCTCCCAGGAATTTCATTGATCTTCCTCGTTAAACCTTCATAAATTAAGGTTTGAGGCCCCTTAATTGGTCTCATGTGGAAGGAGTTAATAACTAGCCCTAGTCTGACCCTTTGTTAATACTTTGATGCAGAACCCTATAAATTAGCCCTTCAACCTTTATAATAACCTTTGGTTAATTCTATAACTATGCATATTAATGAAACCCCACTCTACATGCTAGCTCATCCTTTTTCACAATCGTGGAGTTTCAAAGGGCTCAATATAACATGCATTCATAACTCCCAATTTGTGATATGCAATTGCCCTTTTCCACCACTAATTTCGGCCACTAGATTAATGACTATCGCAATATTACATCACACCAACATCTAAATTCACCGCATTCCTCTCCTCTTGCATGTGATATGTGATAACACAACCAGACTTGAAATAAGATAAAATGGAACCTATCACCTTCTCGGGTCCGCTCCTGCACATGCCTTATCACTCAACTTACACCGTCGATCTTACCTTTAATCCAATGGTTGATGTCTTTCCCAATCAGTAGAGTTCCTTAGTAATCCTGCGCCGTACATCAAAACCCATTTGATCTGATGGTCTATAGTGATATCGCATCGGGAACTTGCGCGACACTTACCTGCCTCATGGAGCCGATAAGGATTATAAACCTTAACCTATAAATGTTTGTGTCCACCCTTGAAGTTAAAGTGAAATCTCTTTATGACCCAATATCCACTGGATGATGGAGGCCCTCAAATCCTATGGCCTGTGGCCCTTCAACTAGCATGCGGGTTAATTACAGGCCTAATATCATAGATGACTGTAATGTAAGCATTGACTTTTGCAATCGACAGCCAAGATCAATTGTAGTCCTTCAACTATGATCGAGGCACTCGTGCACTCCTATTCCCCTGCGCAGTTGTTAATCACCATCGATCTACCAGATCTATCAATCTAATGGTCCAGATCGATTCCCACTTTTCACCTAGCACAAGTACTTGGATTTAATCTCTACCATTCATTTCCTTCTCTTATTTTGTACAACTTAATCTTGGTTGCCCATTGCCTTCAACCCCATTCATTGATCTATAGATCCAACGACTCCTGTGCATCATTACCTCATTTCTTGTCCTTCTCTTTACTTTGTTTATATTTCATTTCTTCAATATTATTCTGTGGTGTCAGCTTTCTTTAGGGTTCTGGTCCTTTGTTATTCTACCACATAACTCTCTCCTGAGCTTAACTTTGTGTATTCCTTAACCACTGTATCTCTGAACTTTACTTTGATCCTTCAATTGGCTTTAGTGATTTGAAATGATCTCTATCCTCACTTCTTCTTGTATTATGCCGAACTCCACTTGCATACATATACTATGCAGAACCTCTAATTCACACATAATTTATCATTCAATACTCAAGCCACACACTTACAAAGTTTAGGAATTGAATCAATGTATATAGATATAAATATATATAAACAAATGATTACATAATGAGACTTTCTGTCTCTCTAGCCTGATTTTCTCATCAGTGGCCTTTGTTTTCCTACCTGTCACAGGCTTACAATCAAACCTATCTAACTCTCAACCTAACTAACTAACTAGATAACCCCTGACTATGCATTTTAGGCTTACATTTATACAAAAATATTCTACAACCAATTCCTGGTTTAGATCCATAATCTTCTAAACAAAATCCTAAAATCTCTTCCTTATCTCTAAGGATCCTCTCTAATCCACAAAATCATGAACTAAACCCTAAAATAAGTTTTACAATTAATTCTCAAATCTCTCAATCTCTCAGTTATCCTGATTCTCTCATGTTCTCCTACATTCGAGAATATTTACTAATATGCCTCACTATACTTAATTAAATCCCTATTCTAGCTTCTCTCATTAAAATCACTCAAAACCTCAATAATTACATTAATTCGAAACATAGGAAGCCAACTTCCTTGAAAACACAAGACCCCCTATGTCTACTAAAATACAATCATATTATTGAGTTGAATGCTCTTGCATCAGTATTACTCATTTAAAATTATAATATCCATTCATGGAGATACCAAGTACTCCTTCAACTCAAACATAACTCTGTAAAAGTGTTTATAAACATATGATATTGAGTCGACAATTATTCAACACATGCTTACCTACATTTTTCCATCATTAAATCTTAGCTACCATTCCATCCCCTGCTATTATAATGCCTCCAAAATAATTTCCTTTGAATTGTTCTTCTCTTCCCTCAAGCTTTCTTCACAATGGGCATTCTCCTTTTCTATCTTGTACTTGTATACAATTGATTATTCATGTCCATATAAAAAGAAATCCATCTGTCGAGGTACATGGGTACTATCCAATGTACTCATTAGTTCTCTAGGAATCCATTTCATTTACATGGTTCATCAATCATGTTAAACTCTATCTGACTTGGTACCTTACATTCTTAATTCATTTTAGATTTTAACTTCTTCAATTACACATCAATCTTAGATGTGAGTACACCTACCACCATGTACCTACATAATGGTTAATTCCACAATATGATGGCACATCCTTTCTCTACCTGAAAGAGATAAACACTACATTCCTGACTCGAGAAGGATTACAAAACACCTAGGCACCTATGAAAATTAAGTTGGACCAATAATTTGGGATGTTATATAATACTGATCATGCATCCCCTAAAACATCTATGCAGCATTACAATATTCTCAATTCAAGTATAACAAGCATTGAACAACACAAAGGTTTAACATTATTCCCATACAACAATCATCCACCGAAAGAAGATTCAAACCATTTACACTTCATCACAATTCATCACTTTCTACTACTTATTTACCTCTCTTTCTTTTCCATAAAAGTTTGCACAAATTTGGTGCCTCAAACTTCTATATCTTCAACATTTATGTTTAGTTTCTCACATATAATTTGTTAGAGCAACCAATTCTAATTAAACCATTATAATTCATGTAAATTGGCTAGGCTTAATACAACGATTATCTCTATTAAGTTCCAAAACATGAGATAAAGAGAAACTCTAAAAATTGCAAGAAATTCATACTTTTTATTGTCAAAAGGATACCATTTGTTCAAGCTTTGAGTAAACTATAGCTTTTCCATTCTCATAGTCCAAATTTTTCTTTAGCTTTATTGATTCCTTTGCAGTAACTACCAGGTCTGTCATTTGTTGAAAACTTCTATTGGCCACTGAACATATCAACTCCACTTTCACTATGCATACCGGTCATCACACATTTTTTGCAACAACAACTCAACCACACTATCTCTCAGCACCGTCAATAGTAGAATAAAGGGAAACAATCAATTCATGGGTTGTGAGCTACATTATGAGGACCATTCAAAACATTCCCTTCTCTTGCATTGATCATTCGCGAAAAAGATACATGATGCTTGTACACAATTGTTGTCCTCTTAAACATGCCAACACCCCAAACTTACTGTAATAGTTTCGAGATGATATATAATTTGTTATTAAAATCATAGTCATCGATATAAATTAGAACATGGTAGAATGCCTTAATAAAAGCTCACATAATTTCTTCATGGGCTTCTTCAACACAAAAGTTATTAATTCTTTGCACAACATATTCATAATACTTCACAACACTCACAACCACTATCTCATATGTAATGTTCCCAAACTTAAAATTTTTGCAAATTTTTTTTACAATAGTTCGCAGCACCTTCAAATCGGGAATACCACACAATACATACAACTATTCTACACTTCTTGTGCCTCCTCATAGCCCATCCACTCAGTCAAACTTGCAACAACTTTCCATAATAATATAGAAGGCCTCCTAATATGTATGTAGCTCGACAAACTCCTTGTATATAAGGGAAGAAACACGATCATCTAATCAAGTTTCCATGCACTCGTGTTGTTGTGGAAAATAAATTAATTTATGTCATTGGGTGCTCCCACAAAAACACCTCAGGAGGGCCATCACATCCAATTGAGATAATGTTCAATAAGTAACATGATAACCAATCGACAACTCACACAAAAATCATGACGCACCCCAACTCAATCCTTTTTCAATCAACACCATAGGCACTTAAGAATCTATGGACAAACAATAAAATAAAATCACATAAGACTATTGCTCATATGCCCTCAAGCCCTTCCATAAGGGAGTTAGCCTAATTTAGTCTCTGATACCAACACATAAATACAAAATACACACAATACAATTATTGTTTATTAAATGAGGTTACATATAAAGAAGTGTGGTCTAAATATACACAAACTAACTTAGACTTGATTGAGATAATATCTTAAGCACACAATAATATAATACTACTAGTTGGAGAGAATCTCTCACCTATCCAACTACTGCTAAAGAAACTCCTACACAATAGTAAAGAACTCACATTGAGACAAGTGGGAACTATTATTCTAACAATAAGTAAAACTCATGGGCTTGCAACAATAATAATAGCTATAGCCAATAAAGTTTCAATAAAAATAACACCGAACAAAATTGAAACCAGAATATGTTATAATAGAGTTACAATAGCAATATGCTACAAGAGAGTTTTAACAAGAATAAATAAAGTTACAACAATGATTTGGTATCTATGTGTTGGTGGCTTATAGAGATAATCTCAATAAACTCATTCGACAAGCATTAAAACTAGGTCGACCTGTTGATATGTGCCCAAGTGTTAGGGTTTTAATGTTGGTTTCTAATGATTGACAATCATGCAGTTTCCAACATGGCCCAACTATGTAAATTCTGGCAACACATCATATAAAAAATATTTCATTTGACATGGATGATAAGATGTTAACACAATATGTTACATTATGAGTTGTCATTTTTACAACAATATGAATGTAGTTCTACTCCGACTCAGAAATCACTACATTCCGAAAGCTTTGGATACTCATTTTCTTTTGAGAGTAGTCATGCTTTGTTGTGATCCAAGGAACACTTGAAAGACCTTTGGAGGGGAAGTTACAAGAAGTAGGAGCTCTCGAAACTATCACAACTAGATCAGTGTTACATCAAAATAATGGAAATAAGGTATGGATTTTATGTAATTCACTTTTATGGAATGTAAGTGAATAATTTAGTGTTGAGTTTCCTTTGAATGTATATGAGGTGACCCCATATACTCCACGACTTCTATCTTATGCATATTTTTGAACTCTATAGACTTTAGTTCCACAAGTTAGGTGTAACATAGTTAATGTTTACAAACCAAAAATATTAAATTGATAAATACATAGCCTTGTTGTAATATTCTCATTCTCTTAGTTTTTTATTTTCTCTGTTTTTCTAGAACATTTGTCTCTAGGAACCATTAATTTTCATGTCCACATTGATATGGATTGGATAATTATATATTTTCTCATCCATATCGATGCATTCATATTGCAAAAATTGGAGGAATCATTTCATGAGACCTGTTCCTACCATAGGGAAGGAGTTTGGAAAAACATGGTCGGAAATGTTTTGATAGCATTTTGAGGCATCAATTGACATTTTTTGGGGGTAAAAAATTATTTATTTAGATTAACGACTTTTCATGATGTTCAGCACACATATATATTTTCAAAAACACAAGAAGCACATCTATCAGAGCCCATATGCAAAACTTATGCCACTCAAAAGTTGACCTTCTTGTTTTCACACCTATAATTCAGGAGGATGTTGCATCAGCCTAGCCATGTGATTATGGTGTAAAAGGATCTAAAATATTCTATATTGTAACCTTAGTTAAAAGTTGATGTAGTCAAAACTTAATGATTAGCATTCTATCAGGTTGTGTTATAACTAGACCACTCAGAGGAAGAAGCATTCCATTTTTTTGAATGCATTTGTTCCATGGCTGAGTAAAAATAAGCAAGAGAGATAGAAGGTAGAGCACATAAAGATTATTTTTCATTGTAGCAGCCCCAGTAGCACATTCCATATTTCTTTGTACCTATAGCCACATTTCTAGACAGAGAAAGAGAGTGAAGTGACCTCACCTTCTAGCTGGGCTTTCTATCAAAAGGGTTTCCCAGAGCACTGTTGGCCAGATAAATTGATCTTGTGGACAAGACCGATCTCCCTAGTATCAGGAGATAGTCTAGCAACAAATAGAAAGACAAATATATCTTTCTCTAGACATATGCGATTTATAAATAAATACTATAATGGTGTTAAGACCCTACCTTAGATCCAATGCTTGTTTGTAGTAGTCATCCTTCAATCATTCGAAAGAGTTACCTTTGAGAACCTGCAATCACAAAGAAGAAAATATCATAAATCATGTCTATTATGGTGATCAAGGAATCCATAAAATGAACCATGAATCAACAACTTATTGAGAAAAACAAACTTATTTGTATTAACTTTGAAGTAGAAGAAGCTTACAACCTTTTCATCCTTGATGTTGAACAAGATCTTCCTGGGGTCTGAAACAGGAATTTCCTTTACTTTGACAAGCCTTGCACTCTTCCAAATCAAATCATAGAGGTATGTAATCTCCCCTCATAAAAACTCAATTAATAAGACTAAGTTCCAATAGCATTTCACCTCAAAAATATTTAGCTTCTAACCTCTCTAGTAACCAGACTAATGCTTCTTTTTATAATGCAGAGGAGGAGGTTAAAGGTCCACCTATGGAGGGATAGAATCCTCTTTCAAAGGGATAAGCTCCTCACATCAAGTGGTTAGATCCTTAAGGTATGGGATGCACGAACTTGAAGAAAACAAACTTGCCACCTCAAGGTTCCTTCTAGAAGCTTCTAGATATGACTAAAAGTGAGTTTTTTAGAATATACTCACATATTTTTAACTTTTATAGGGTTTTGCACCTCTAACATAGAGACAAAGCAGTCAAGTGCATAGGAAACATGACCATTAGGTGCGGGACAACAGGTAATGTAAAGAGAAAGTGCAGAACCAGAGTTTTAGAGACCTTTGAGGCTTTCTCTTTTTTTCAAGGCTTGATATGAGGAATTGAGGCTTAAGATTTGCAAAGGAGGAAAGTATGGGTGGTAATGGATTCACACAGATTGCAGAATGTCAAGGTGACAATTTTTAGTGCAACAGATTGCCCCCTAAAGTGCGAAGTGTGTAATAGATGAAGATAAAGTCTATCATTTATGAAGAGTGAAGTACTTTATCATTTCAAGGATCATCCTGTGGACAGCCCAGTCAAAACCTATAAAAACATTCAATGCAAAATATATATATGTAGACATATCATTGTTGAGGTAGGCATTCCCATACTCAAATAAAAGAAAATTAGAAAATTGACTAAACTATTTTGATACAGGAATGATTTAGTAATACATCAAGAGTATAGACATGTGTAGACATAGTATGAGCACAACCATATGTTTATGAATAGTCCACTATATAATGAATAACAAAATTCCTCACAGCTTGGATGGTAGAAACTAGATCCAGGGTCTTGATTTCTGCTTCCCGAACTAGTACGATTCTATCCATGTGAATGAATGTGTCGAAGTCGAACATGGTAGAAACCACTTGATTACCAACCAATGATGTGGATTGTTAACAAGTGTGAGAGGAACCACCAGTAATGCCAATGGCTCTCAAAGTACTCAGTACAATCCATGAAATGTGAATAAATGAGCTAAAGTTGAACATGCCATAGAATCCTTTGATCGAAGGTCAATGATGCAACCTATCATCAAAGGTGAGAAACCTTCCATTAAGGCATGCAGATTTCAAGGTACTGATGATTTCTAGATCAACTTCCTAGATAATGAGCTGATGTCGATAGAAAGCAATCCGTCGTAGGCAAGCCCCCAACATGAAATCATAGATCAAGTTTTGAAGAAATATATTGGCAAGGACTGACTCAGGGATGGTCAAAATTGATGACAGATATCTTGCAAATGATTGGTTTGTTTGAACTGATCCCTTGAACACATAACGACACTGCAAATGGTTTGGTGACAATTGACCCAAAGCTAATATGCAGAAACCAGCTAAATACTTTCAATGTGGTTTGGTTAACTGTTAGGCAAAGGATTTCCAAACCAAGGTGAACAAAAAGTGTCGTGTTCAATAGTGGTTAACGACATTTCTAAAAGAAACAAAGTGTAACAAACAGGTTCATTTTTCTCTCTTTCCCCCCACCATTTATGGCAAGTACCTCTTTATTTTGACAAGCTTGAGGAGGATAACATTTTCTTGTTTATAATCTCATCCTTTGGATGAGTCCAACTTAGTTTAAAATTCGAACCCTAAGAAGGAGTAGTTTGTTCTTGTTTAAAATTGAACAGGTCCTTTACTGTTAAATTTTAACGAGTCCAGTATAGGAAAAACTCAGTGTTTTTCAATTTTATGGAGTTAGAAGAAAAACTTAGGAAAACTCCATGGGGGGTCCTTTTTCATAAATTTGTGTCCCTCAAGCTCGAAAAAGTATAAAATAAGACTCAGGAGAACTGCTTGACCATTAAGATCGAGGAGTACTTTTCATAATTAGTGGCTCTAATCCGAAAAAGTAAAAAAGTAATTGAAGACACGTTGTTTCATAACCAGTATCGAACTTGAAACGACAAAAGTCTGATGATATTTTCATGTTTATACAGTCAGAAAAGAGTTGTAAGTGGATCGCCCTTTTAATTCCGTTTTAACGAGTTAAAAAGGGAAAAACTCGACAATCTTTTCATATTTTACGAGTCAGAAAAGAGCTTAAAGAGGACTCCAATGTTTCATTTTTTTGTAAATTTTTGAAAGAGTCCAAAAAAGTGATAAAAATATGCTCTTTCTTGAAAAATGATCAACTTTCCCAAAAAATCCAATATTCTACACAAAAACTCAAAACATTACTCATACCTATTTTTAAGATAAATAAAAATGTATTTAAAAATTTACCTTTTTAAAGTGAGAAATAAATAAATTAAAAATTTATTTATTCCAAAAAAATTATAAAAAAGGTCTTTTCTAACTTCATTTTTACCATTTGAGTTCAGAGTGAGAAGTGAGAGCTTTTGGGTAAGAAAGTTCCTGTGAAGATTCTGGAAAATCCGTCTGTCGGAATCGAAAACCATTAGCTCCAGGTAATCCATGTCCTCCTTAACTTGCATTTCATCCGTTTACATTTTGATTTTAGGCTTTAAATTTGGTTTTTGAAGGAAAAAGACGTTTAGAAAGTCACTTGCGGGGGTCCACAGGTGCAACACGCAACCCTTGCGGACCCCAACTTTTTTCTATAAAGAAAAAAGTCATGGATCCACACCTATTGCTCACAACCTGTGTGGACCTATGCACTATGTGTAAGTAGCTAGTGTGAACCATTGTAGGACACTCAAAATGCTTATTTGGCGAGAACACAAGCATGAGGGTGTAGATCTTGCCACAATAAAGCATATGCCCACATTGCAGGCCTTGAGAGCATGAAAACTATTAAAGTTCTTGGCCATACCAGGCATGAGGGCCCAAGTAGACCTCTTGCAATGGCTCGTAGACAGATGGAACACACAGAACCAGTGCTTCATGATTGGTGGCCACCAGCTCGAAATCGAGTTGTAGGATATATACTTTTTGACTGGTTTGTCCAAGAGGGCCAAACAATTATCTCTTTTTGGGACTAGGCCAGGTGGCTAGTCTGTTGTTAGTCTCAAATTGGAGTTTTGCGATGATCAAAAAAAGGACAAACGGATTGATATTAAAACTATCAACCATACTGAGCTTAAGGTTATTACATTCACTGTTACCAGGCTATGCGGGAGTGCAGCATTGCATGTGGCTACTGAATCCCAGATGCAGATGGTTGTAGACTATTTTCGAGGCACCATATTCAACTAGTGCGAGGCTGTGTTCGCAAATGTGAAAGGCAAACTAACCAGAGCAAAGAATGGACAATCGAAGAACTTTGGATATGGATTTATCGTAGTCAGCTTTTCTCTAGAGAGGATCCCCATGTTAGCCCCGAAGCATATTCCTATTGATGCTGGTCTTCCTCGAGAGCCTAGTATAATTCAATGGGATACTTTGATGGCCTATAACCCTGAGGAGGGCACAGAGGTTGTTCGATTTCCACCTGAGTATTTTCGTTGGTTGAACAACCAAATTTTTGTGATTCAGGATTTTCCATATGCTGGGATGGATTACTGCAGTGACCCAGACATGACTCTTCCACCAGGAGAGCAATGGGATGATTCAGGTAAAAACATTTTCAACACTTTCTAAGTTTTAATTTTTTTTTTTTAAGTCGTTCAAAAGTGACAGTCAAAAGTCGTAAATGCAGTTGTGGGTCCACGATGACTAGCCACTCTCCACCCTTACGAGAGGAGACACCCAGCTGCAGAAGTACTAGCCCCAGAGGATCAATCAGCAGAGATCCTGATCGACTTGGAGCATCATCTAGAGCGCTTAACACTAGATATTCCAAAGACTGGCATAGATGATATTCCACTTAGGTTACAAAGATATGTGATTGGGGTCCCAAGACTTTTTAGGAGGTTCCTATGTAGGGTGTCCCGAGCAGTGGTTTCTTATCATGATCATTGCCAGGGATAGGATGATCAATTTTGTAGACTCATGACATTTTGACTTTTTGTATTATCATTTTTGCCGATCATAAGGTGTTTTTCAACCTATGATCGAAGACGATGTATTTTTTGAAACACCACTTCTATGCTATGATATATCATTATTACTGGCTATCTCGTGTAACATGTTATTGAATGTTCTTAAATTTATTATTTATATTATTGCAAATTTCTATTTATCATACAAGAAGAAACTGCATTTGCTAATGTATTTAAATGTCTTGGAATATGTTGATATTCAATGTAGTCAAATTCATGTTCCAAGAGACGAACTCTAAAAAATAACCTTAATAACACTGGATTTCTAATGGCATAATTCATGTTAAGTTGTAATACAACGAGTTTAGAATCCAACCTAACAATCAAACTCCGAATCCCAAATGAGATGGATTCAGATAATAACTCAATCACTGCACTATACTCTCAATGTTATTCGTCGTTTGACCAAGGCTTACCCCATGCATAGACACTAACTCATCAGAGGGTGGATAGGTAACCCAAGCTATGGAAGAAATGTTCCATGTACTACGATAAGCACCATTAGCAAAACCATTGTATGTTTGAAGAGACGTCAACATCTATAATACCAAGAGTAAAATTAAGATAAACAGAAAGAGTGATAAGAGCATTCTCTAAACTAGGCACAATTTTCTAATATAAAACACATCAGCTCTAAAGAAACTAATCTAACAAAAAATATCCACATAGAATTTAAGCATAATATCTCTTCAAATAAAGTCCATTTCTAGGTTTACCCAAAGATACACCATCAAAATCTATCAATCCATATGCCCCTTTTGCCGGCTTTTGCTTAACAATGTAAGGACCATGCCACATAAGTACAAATTTTCTAGCCCCTAGCTTATCATTTTCTTGATCATATAGTAAAACTAGGTCTCCTTTAGAAAAATTGCGAAGTGTAACATTTCTATTGTACTGAGCTTTCACTCGTTTCGCATGAGTCTCGTTTGCTATTGCAGTAGTGTGTTGATTCTCATCTAGCTTAGCTAAGTACAAAAAATGTTTCTCCTCTTCAAAAGTAGCTGGGAGTAATTCTATGGTTAATTCTAATGACAAAATTTCGCATTCAATAGGTAGCACTGCTTCCAAACTGTAGACTAGTTGGAAAGGAGTGAAAGCCATTGATGTTTTTAATGAGGTTTGATATGCCCAAAGTGTTGAAAATAGCATGGTATGCCAATTCAACTTATGAATACCAATGATTCGTTGGATCATAGTGACTAAAACTTTATTGATATCTTCAAGCAGACCATTAACCTGCGGGTAATATGGATTAGAACTATCGTGGTGCGGGCCAAGTTGATCTGTCAGTTCAGTCATCATGATATTTCGAAAGTGACTTCCATGATCAGTAATGATAGCTTGAGGAACACCAAATCTAGAAATTGTATGATTGAATACAAAGTTTGCAGTAGTCTTGCCATTTGCCGAAAATGTAGGCATCGCCTCGGCTCACTTAGTAAAATAATATACCGCTAGGATAATATATGCATGCCCCCTGGCCGAGTGAGGGTTACATGTAATAAAGTCAATACCCCACTTTGTGAAAGGACCGAAAGCAATTATAGGGTGAAGATTCATTGGATCATTTTTGGTTGAAAAAGAATAAAAAAATGACTCTACGACCTCATAATCCACCTCAAAGGCATCGCGCATCAAATGAATCCACCTCAGAATCGGAAGGTATGATCAAAGGATCATCAAAAGCAATAGTGTTCGATGAAATCATATGAATAGTTGAAATAGAAGGCAATACATTAGGAGGAGGGAAGGAAAAAGTTCCTAGTAAACCAAAATATTTAATCAAACCTAATCCAACATCCTTGTAAAGGATAGTTGTTTTACCGACGTGATGAATACTATTTGTAGAGGCTGGGTCGAATGAGAAATAAGTCAGCTGGTCTATCGTAATGATATTTCCATTATGAGGAAACTTGATAAGCTGAAAGACCGATGAAACAATAGAAGTCATAGCATAAGACCAACTGTAACTTAGGAGAAGGTTGTAATCTACAGGGCCATCAACCACTTCCACATCTAGATTTACAATTTTGCCTTCGACCCCTATATGTAAATCCTACAAAATACCAAAATAATGGAACCCTCAACCATAAAAAGCCTTTAGAATTGTCAGAGACTGATTGAGTGTGGGAGAACCAAGAGATCACTAATAGTGGATAGACATAATACACGTAGAAGCCCCTTCATCAATCAGAGTCCAAAAGCAAGGTCTGTTTTTGACTAACACTGGAATCTAGAAAGTCATTTGATGAGGTAGGGGGGGTGTACTATTCTCTAATTCGAAGATTATTAGGTTCGAATCCTGAATATAAACAGCTCCTATACCGGACAATAGTAATTTACGTTGTGCTAGGCACGATTGCAGCACTTCTAAAGCTGACATTGCTGAAGGGGAAATAGCTAAGTCTTCAACAATGTTATAATTCTGAGCAGCTCTCGCATGTGGATTGAAAGCTGACTTACGAAGTATATCTTTATTAGGTGGTTTGATTACTAAGTTAGGGTTGGGTTTCTCGATCTGTAGTGGATCAGAATCAGGAGGAGCTGTAGTTGATGTGTTTGAATTAGAAGATTATGCTTCTTTACCACCATTAGGTTTTTTACTACCATAATCTTACGATCACGTCACAATGCTAACATGAGACATCATCATAATGGGTTTTTTTGAGGCATTTGAGGAAGAACCAATTATCTTACTATCTTGACTAGGAAAAGGATCCTTCAAGACAACAGGAGTTTGAGAACCTTTAACGAATTTCGAAGCCTCTACTCGATGTGGGAATTCTTTGGTAAAATGATCCTTGTCACAAATGAAACAAGGATAGCGAGGTTTATTTTTTTCGTCAGTAGATTCAACTTTATCTATTTTATCTTTTGAATTTTGTTTGTTTTTCTTCTTCCCCTTCTTTTTACTACCGGATTCTGATTTGGTCGTAGATGATTCTATGACATGAATGTCAGCAGAAATTTCAATGGAGGAATCTCATGTCAAGGAATCAGGTAAAGTTGTTATAGGAAAAGAATTCTTTGAAGATTTTTTCTTACTTTTAGTACTAATTGAACCAATCATACCATCAACGGCATGAGACCCTGAAGGAGCTGCAACTATTTGACTGTGTTTTGGAAGATCAGGGATTTTTTCATGTAAAGTACCTCAGTGAGTATAGACGACGTCAAGGTATTGAGCCTGAGAAATGACTTTCTCTTCAGTGACAACTCCTCCCTTAGCTACATCTTCAGTGATTTTGGGTAATAATGATTTAATGAACTATTCCACTCAAATTTGATCCAGAATGAAAACTTTCACTAAACGCCTTCTACGTTGCCATTCATGAATATGATCAGAAATATATGTGGACGTGGATTTTTTTGGTGAAGTTAACAGTTCCATGCCATTGTTGTATCTGACAGGCAACTAAAAATGAGTTAAGAAAGAAGTGGCTAAATGATTGAAATTACAAAAAGAGGCTCGTGGTAACTCAATGTACCATTTGGGGGCAAGACCAATAAGAGTTTGTTTAAAAAGATGCAATCGAATTGAATCATCAATGATAGAATTAGATGCACACCAGAGGTGATAGGTCATAACATGATTTGACGGATCCTATCCTGACTTACCCTCGAATTTTGAGATATCACTGGGCAACTTACTAGGCATTGGCGGCCAATACGGAAGATAGTAAATCAGATCTTTCATAAGGCATGACAAATCAGGTAAATCCAAAGTTCCAATAATTGGTAACTAACGGTTAGGGTAGCGAAAACCTTGAGTAATGAGACCAGCTCTAGGAGGAGGATATCCAGGATAACCTGGAATTGGATTTGCATTAGGAATGTTATAACCTCCCTAGAAACCGGGATTAACCAGACCAAACTGGGGTTATTGAGGCTGTTGATAAGTATAGCCAGGATATGGTTAATACTGATAAACTGGGTTTTGTACAGTAGGACTGAATTAATACTATCCCTGGTACAGTTGATAGCTGAATTGCGGTTGACTTGTGACAAGCGCACTTGGAATAGCTTGTCTTGCAGGCATCTGGACCAAAGTCTGAACTGTAGGTCTTGACTGTGGCATAGAGACTTGAGGAGCTTGCACTGATGCAGGGATAGTAGAAACCGGAGCTACAGATACTCCTGAAACAAGTGTGGTAGGTTGAACAAAAGTTGTAGCAATTTGAGGCGGAGTCTGAGGTGAGCTAGGCCCAGGTTGCTGAACTAAACCAGGTGCAGGGGTTTGAACAATAGGTTGGATAGGTTGTTGGGTTGAACCAGAAACCAAAGGTTGTCTAGGTTGATTAGATAACTGCACATTAGGTTGCATAGTCTATTGAGTTTGAGACAGATCCCATGCCATATTCATTCCGGAGTATGGACCCAGAAATGTTTGTGCATATGGAGGACCATAACCTGGTTGAAAGTAGGGCTGATAATTAAGCATTACATTTCCAGCTCCTTGTAAAAATGATTGAAGAGAAGGCGGTTGGAAACCTTGATTTGGGTACTGACCTTGAGGTTGATAACCCTGAGGCACGTACTGAAACTGGGGTTGACCTTGAGGTATGTACAGAGTCTAGGGTTGACCTTGAGGTATGTACTATCCGGGAGGTATGTATTGTCCTTGAGGTTGCCCCCCAGGTGGTAACTAACTACCTTGAGGTTGCCCCCCAGAT
Organism: Pinus taeda; assembly: GCA_000404065.3. NCBI lineage: Eukaryota > Viridiplantae > Streptophyta > Pinopsida > Pinales > Pinaceae > Pinus > Pinus taeda. The sequence continues at coordinate 186,458 of APFE030027995.1, read as the reverse complement.
GGTAACTGACTACCCTGGGGTTGCCCACTAGGCGGTAACTGACTACCTTGGGTTTTTCCCCCAGGGGGTAACTGACTACCTTGAGGTTGAGGCTTTTGAATACTACCAGACACCATAGGATTTGTTTTGCGTTCAATGCTTGAGTTCCATTACTACCCGTTGATAACTCATGTTCAATCAATTGAGGAGATGCTCCTGAAAAGGTACCAGTGAGTGAATGATATCCCTAAGGAATAGAAGGACCACCATATAAAAATGTTTCTGGTGATTGGGAAAACATAGATGATTGTCTCAACTTGATTGATGAAGGATAATAACCTCTTGGTGGAGGATGAAAAGGAATTCGAGGTGGTGAAAAACTAAGACCCAGGTTTTCTAAAAAACTTGTCAATGATACATACTAAGCATCACTCCTAAAACGACTATAGAATATTGATTCACGCTCCCTAAGATTTAAAGTCTGTTGGTTTTTGGGAAGAGTTACGTCTTCATCTAGACTGACAAGTTCTTCAATAGAAATGAGGCCAGAAGGAAGACTTTGAGTAATGATGTTTCCTACCCTAGGTGAACTAGGACCACTAGAAGTTGGAGAAGAAAATCCTGAAGTTGGAGTAACAGTAGGTTCAGTGTCAGGCTTAGAAATTTTAGGTTCTTCATCTAATTCACTGGAAGGAGAAATACTACTAGTAACTTTGGAAAATGAAATTGGCTCTTGAATATACTCTATTGTTTGTATTTGATAATTAGGATGAACAATTAAAGGTGACTCTCTGGCTTTTGGTGATCCAACTCTACTAATACAAGAGCTCATAGCCCTTCAAGCTAGCTTTGTGTATACTCAGGAGGTTTCCCCTGAAGTCTACAAGATTGTCTCGGTAATTTAGCCACGATTAAATATTTAATTAATCACATGCAAACAAAGAAAATTTCAATAAAACCACCTAAAGTCTCTAAAGAAACAAACAACTAAATCACATGCCTAAAAAAATCTAAGAGTTAAAACCACACACAAACAGTAACTTCTCATACTAAAAACACTAGTTGGTGATGAAATCCAACATAGTAGAAGTTTAATACACAAAGGGCGTTGGAACAATTACCCCGACAACTTGATTAATGAAACAGAATGACACAAGTTTCTTCACAAAACCATCTCAAGCGAAGAGAACCCCCCAAAGAATCCAAGTGAGTCTAGTTGACATCTATTCCAGGTATAGTGAGATCCTTCCTTCACTGTAACCTTAGGAAACAATCTTAAGTTTATGGAGACTAAGGTTACCAATAGCAACAAATACAACTGGGGGAATAGTCTACGATCCGATCTACGCGCAAGCATAGAGTCACAAAGCTCAATCCCCTTGAAGGCTCCTTGACATGGTCAAGCTGAAGCTTACCAAAAAGTGACCCCAGAATCCTCAACAATGGTTAATCTAAGGTTTGCCATTTATAATACATGCAAATATTCTATCTTTCCCAATGAAACATAATTTATTGTCTCAAAGGTTCGGAGATGATCTCGTGATTGACTCCTTTAAGAGAAGCTTCCCAGAATGTATCAATTGAAATTGGATTTATTTCCTACCGCAATATGTATCTACTTGTTTTTTTTAACTATCTTGGAGAGTTAATTTATCCCTACTCCAAGATACTAGCCTAAGCTATATTGGTGATAAGAGCCCTAGAAATAGAAAATATTACTATATCAATTTTAATTAAGTGTTGCTTTTATGGGTTGTTCTTTAAGTCAATAGGTATGGAAATGAAACTTTGATGGTGTGAAGACTCAACTCCAAAAACATTAAAAAATGCACCTAATATGATAAGCAATTAGTTTTTCATTCAATAAAATTCTAGCTACAAGAAAGAGTTCGAGAATGCAATTCTTTAAGAAGCAATTCTTTCTTTCAACATGAAAATCGGAAGAAAATATTTTTGTCTTTTTCAATAAGAACTCAAAACGAGACTAATAATTAATGTTCACAATAAATTCCTTTCCTTTTTCAAAACTCAAAACTAAAAAAAAACAATTTGCTTCAAAAGAGATCTACAAGTTCTAGAAAAACACTCAGCACTACAAAAACTAATTTTGAGATCTAATTTTTTTTTTTAAATCTAATTGAATAAAAAGCTTCAATTCATTTTGAGGACAGTTTACTTAGTTGTTCAGTAAACTAAGGATTCATTTGTTCAGAATAACAAAACAATAAAAGAAATCCAGATATGTTTTATTTTGTAAAAATGAAATTCAAAACTTATAACAAAGTTTAATCAAAGATTTGCAAGGAGAAAACTAAATCTATTTCTCACAAAGGATAGATTTCACAACCAAGTCAGACTCATCAAGAAGATGAAAAGACACTAGGGTGATATAAGGTTTCTCAAGATTTTGATCTTTGAGTCACTACAAAGTCCAAGTGAAAACCAATCCAGGCATGCAAAACTTCTATAAAATCATCTAAAACAAAAATACCATGGAATTCACTCACAAGAATTTTTTGACAAGAAAAATACAGATCTGGGTAGACACTAAAAATATTAAATGAAACCTAATTTTAACTGGAAGAAGATATTTTATTTTTTTCAAAACAATTTATAGGGTTCGCAGGCTTCCAGAAGAAACAGGTGCGGTCCCACTCTATTTACTAAAGGAAAAGTGCAGAGATGCCCGCACTGTTTGTAAAGAGAAAGTACAGTTCCCTGAAAACTTTGAAAAAAAAAAACATATTCTAAAAACTACCCAAGCCAACATACATCAATAAAAAAACTAGAAACAAAAACAATTTTCTCAAGTCAAAACAAAGGAAAACCAAAAGCCAAATTTAGATCCCCAGCGGAGACGCCAATTTTTTGGCTAGATAAATCAATCTTGTGGACAAAACTGATCTCCCTAGTATCAAAAGATAGTCTAGCAACAAACAAACAAACAAATCTATCTTTCTCTAGACATGCGATTTATAAATAAATACTATAAAGGTGTTAAGACCCTACCTTAGGTCCAATGCTTGTTTGTAATAGCCATCCTTCAATCGTTCGAAAGAGTTACCTTTGAGAACCTACAATCACAAACAAGCAAACATTAAATAGCACTTGCATAGAAAATATCATAAATCATGTATATTATGGTGATCAAGGAATCCTTAAAATAAACCATGAATCAATAGTTTATAGAGAAAAATAAACTTATTTGTCTTAGCTTTGAAGTAGAAGAACCTTACAACCTTTTTAGCCTTGATGTTGAACAAGCTCTTGCTAGGGTCCGAAATAAGAATTTTCTTTACTTTGACAAGCCTTGCACTCTTCCAAATGAGATCATAGAGGTATGTAATATCTCCTCATAAAAACTCAATTAAGAAGACTAAGTTCCAATAGCATTTCACCTAAAAAATATTCAGCTTCTAAACTCTCCAGTAACCAGCACAATGCTTCTTTTTATAGTGTAGAGGAGGAGGTTACAGGTCCACCTATGAAGGGATAGAATCCTCCTTCAAAGGGATAAGCTCCTCACATCAAGGGGTTAGCTCCTTAAGGTATGAGATGCATGAACCTTAAGAGAGCGAACTTGCCACCTCAAGATTCCTTCCAGAAGCTTCTCGAAATGACTGAAAGTGAGTTTTTTAGAATATACTCACGCCTTTTTAACTTTTACAGGGGTTCGCACCTTTAACACAGAGACAAAGTGGTCAGGTGCATAGAAGACATGACCATTAGGTGAGGGACCACAAGTAATACAAAGAGAAAATGCAGAACCAGAGTTTTAGAGACCTTTGAGTGCTTTCTCTTATTTTCAAGGCTTGATATGAGGAACTAAGGCTTAAGACGTGTAGAGGAGGAAATTATGAGTGGTAATGGACTCACAGAGATTGCAGAATGTCAAGGTGACAATTTTTAGTGCAACAAGCACATCTTGTATTTTATGTGTATGAGATATTTTTATCTTATCATTCTCTAGTTTTTTGAAATTTTCATTCATATGCATGTGTCAACCATAGTAAAATCTACATATCTAGTAACTTAATAAAACTATAATAGTGCAAAATTTCATATTTATAATTAATATTATCAGATCTATTCTGATGAAATGTCCAGTGGAATATCAATTATAGTTTGTAGATCATATTTTTGTGAGAGCAGGTTTCCTTGGGTATTTTGTGGATATTTACAAGGGATCTAGACCAGTAATCCTAAAAATCATAAAACCCTAATCATGAGCGACAAATTTGTAAATGGCCCTCGTGATCCTATAAAGGTGAGGTTTTCATGGTTAGAAAAACAAGTCACAGATATAAATTGCAATGTAAACCTCCCCATGGTGGCCCTGAGAAATAATCTTGGGATATTTGAATAATATGGGGGTTCAAATGTAGAGGACAAATTAGAAAGGGGATTGAGAGATCAAGAAGAAACAAATAACTAGTCGCACAAATAAATTGGAAAATATCAACCCGATTTGAGTGCCATGAATCAATCCATGTTTAAAGATGAAGGAAATTTTGATATCAATCCATACTATAATGAGATTGGAAATCTGAAACATAACTGTTGGTTGCAGTGACTGAAATTTTATATCAGCATCCACCAAATTGAGGAAGGGAAAAATATTTCATTTTCACTAGAAAAATTAGAGGTTTGTGCACTGAATTGGTGCGAGAGCCACATGGAGACTATAAGTTTTGAGGGAGATCCTCTAGTGACTAAGTTGGAGGACTTCAAGAGCCTAATTAAGACATAGTTTTATTCTCTTGGGTGCATAGAGGACTACTTGATTTAGTGGCACTACTTCAGGAAAAAGATGGACCAAAGCATGCAGGAGTACACTACAGAGTTTAGAAATATTTCTACAATAATGGGTACCTCTCCAAAGAACCAAACTGTATTCCTCAATAATTTGGGGTTTTTCACTGTTATTTGCATGACCAAGTGATTTTTTTCATGCCTAAATCGGTGGGCAAGGCTTCTATGTAGGCACAATACCTGAAGAAAATAGGCCTGAAGAAGGCATAACCAAGTGGATCAAAGAAGAATGAGAAACATAATGATTATAATGAGGGAAATAAGAAGAAAAAAGGGAGAAAGATAAAAAGATGGAAGCAACAACACACCAGTGAAAATATCCTACCAACCGCTACAATATCAATGGTGATATAGAGGAAAAAGGTTCGAAGTTTCGTCTAGAGCTAAACCTGAAGAACAAGAAGAAGAATATCATGGCCACTAGTTTGAGAATCCAAGTGTAAATAACCTCAGAGGTGAATGAGAAGGTCATTTTTACATTCATGTAGAAGGAGGCGAATATGAATAGCCTTCAACAGCAAGAGGAGAGAGAAATGACCATACTCTTCCATATAAATATATAGGCCAAGAATACAAATATTGATGCTTCGTTTGACTCAGGATCGTAGGAGAATCTCATTGTAGCAGAGCTGGTCAAGAAGTTGGTGATGGAAGTTTATGATCATCCAATCCCATACCCACAAGGATGGGTAAGCAAGAATAAATAGCTGGAGGTAACTAAATAGTGCAAAATTAGATCTAATATCAATGTTGATTTTATCCATGAAGTAAATCTAGATGTGGTTCCCCTTTATGTATGTGGATTCATGTTTGCGAGTCCATACATGTACATGTGTGATGCAATATTCATGAGGAGAGCCAACCAATAGCATCTCATCAAGGATGGAAAATTGTTCATCATCAACACACATGAATGCAAGTCAAAAATTTCACTTTAAGTGCCACCCAAGCTAAGAAATTAATCAATTCCAACAAGAAGCATGTTTTATTATTTTTAATAGAAATTAAATCTGTAGAGGAGTCAATAGGAGGCAAGGCATCCTTGGAGGGGTGTACTAAGAAACATAAAAACAATTGTGGGATTTGTTACAGGCATATAGGGATGTGTTATGAAAGCCTAAACGATTACCACCTAAGACAGAAGTGGAGTATGAGATCCAACTATTGCTAGACTCCGCATTTCTGAATATTGGGTTGTATAGGCAATATGTTATAGAAGAAAGTGAGGTGACAAAACAGTTGCAATAGCTGCTCAAATAGGGTGTTATGCAATAGAGTAGATCACCATGTGGTTAACCCATAATTATTGTGCCAAAGAAGGATGGAACTTGGTGGATGTGTATAGATTATAGGGCATTGTAAAAAATGACACTCAAGAATAGATACCCCCTACATATGACATATGATCTATTGGATTAGTTACAATAAGATAACTACTTCACCAATCTATATTTTAATTCTGGATATCATCATGTTTTAGCCAAACAGGAAGATACCTTGAAGACTTCGTTCAAAACTAGGAAAGGTTTGGATGAGTGGTTAGTCATGCCATTAGGTTTATGTAATGCACCAACTACAGCTATACAATTAATGAATGATGTATTGTGCCCTTGTATAGATTCATTTGTTATGGTGTATTTGGATGATATACTGGTATATAGTGCTACCTGGAAAGAACACATTGCACATTTGACGCATGTGTTCGAAACGTTAAGGAAGAACCCGTTCACAAGGGATTTACTTAGGGAGAAATACCATACCACGTGCATTCATATTAGGGGATATATATTGAGGAAAAAATGACATAATATATTGAGCATATGTTAGGGGTTAAAGGGTTTTTGTATTGGTGGGTATAAAAAATGGAGATCAAAGTTAATGAAAAAATATAAAGGGGTATAAAAAAATGTTAAGGAAAAAGTGGATACCTATAATACCTAATGAAAGTATGGGTTTTTTAATTTGGGAATGTGTATTAGATTCACTTTGGTAGGGGGTTAAATAATGTGATTTTTAGATATATTTTCTAATATGCACTAAAATCATGGGTATTGTTTAGTATGCCATGAATGCACCTGGTATGTCAGATGTTCATTAAGTGAAACCCCTATGCACCAACTACTTGCAAATCTCAAGAAGTGTGATTTTATGCAACAATATGTGGTATATATGGGGCATGTTATCGGTGGAGGAGAGTTGAAGACAAATCCTTCCGAGATGGAGGCCATCATGAAATGGTCAGTGCTTACTAATGTTAAAAAGGTCAGGATTTTCATTAGGGAAACACAGTACCTAAGGAAATTCATAACCTCATTTTCAGTGGTAGCAGTGCCGCTCCATAGCATAAAAACAAGTGGAAATAGTTTCTAGTGGCGAAAAGGTTAGAAGAAGGTGTTCGAGGAGATAAATAGGAAGATCACTCAAGCACGAGTTTTGGAATTACCAAACTTTTAGTGACCCTTCAAAGTGGAGAGGGATGCGAGTGTGTATGCTATGGGAATTGTCTTGATGCAGGGAGGAAGGCTTGTATGCTACAATTATTAAGTATTTCATGGGGAGATTATTAAATGCCTATTTATGGTGATGGACCCACCAACATTTAGGTGATCTCCACGATATGTAGTCCCAACTATACCCCACACCATTTGGAGTAAGATTCCTAGCAGTGGGTGGTAATGTTATACCTTGACCATGGAAACACATAGAGGAAAGTATGATAACTTTGGTTAAGAGAAAGTGTGTGACCCTATGGAATGTTAAGTGTGATGCATGAAGGTTCCAACACATGAAGGAAATAGGGAGTGCACGTCTTGGAAGCCTGTAATGGTACACATCTTGAAAGGAACACATGAGTGAAATGGAATCACAAGATAAGATGCAGAATAGTCAACAAGTTAAAGTGATGAGTTAATAAAGCAACACACATTCAATGATATTCATACAAATGGAAAAAACATAGATCATAATCATATTCGTAAGTTAAATAACATAAATTTCCGATACAACAAGAATAATCCTACTATATTAACAAAATATAGATGAAAGCATGTTGGTTGTGATTTTATCATTATAAGTGAAAGTTCCCTCCATACATAGACTATTGACGACCACTCGCCCCAATAGTGGAACATTACACTCAAGAAAACCCACTCCTCTAAAGAAGTAGGCTCACTCTTTGCTACAGAGAAGCCAAGGCTCTTCACAATACTCCCAAGCTCTTTCGAAGCCTAAGCCTAGCCAAAATATTGGCTCCCAAAATCCCTTTACATGAGTTATGAGGTTCTATTTATAATAAGAGGGGGTGACTCTTCAACTCCCCTTTATGGCCTTTGGACTGCCATCATGACTCTTCAAGTTCTTCCCAAAATAAGACATCATATTACATGATGATCTTGTATGTTCTAATATTTACACTTGGAATTTCACTTACAACATAATTAAAAATAATATTACATTTTCCACTTGTACCCATATAAGATAAAATAAGGTAGAGGCAACCTAAAGAGGCACAACACTATGATGTTGGAGTTTGGGAGAAGTCCAAGTCAACAACTTCCACTTTCTTCTTCTCGGTCACATATTGGTGTCAAGCTTGGTACTATGTGATGGTTCCCTCAAAATTCTTAATGATGTATTGCTAGAAGTGCACACTAGCCTCCATGGCATCTGAGTACACTATCTTGGAACCTATTTCCAACTCTTTCTTAAGCATGAGTAGCATTCTTTTTACTTTGATAGGACCATAGAGGAACTTCTACATATTTTGTGTGCTCAACTCCATTTCTTCCTTGGTGACATCCTATCTTAGCTGCTCCAAGTACTCTTCGACCTCGTACCAGACTTGGTTCTTAGGTTTAGCTTTGGTGAGGGAACCAATTGATAGGGTTTGGTGTGTTCCCACTAAGACATCCAAAATATTGTACAATTGTACATATGAGGCTTGAATCCTGTTAATGTATAAGGCGAGCTTCTTATGGTTCTGAACCAACATTCAAACCTTGGATTTCTCCAACTTTTCTTGTGGCTTCATTTTCTTCAGTAAGTCAAGCGAAAACCCTTTGTAATCCATTGTCCACTCTTGCACATAAGCAATGGCAGCTTGTATGTTTTTCTGAGTCTAAACAAACCCCTTCCTTTGCTTCTGTAAGATATGAAGACAGAAAACTTCTTTATGTATGGTGACAAACCTGTTATAGAGATTTCACATAGTTTCTTCAAGTGTATATACTTGTTGTAGCGGCTACAACGACCCTCCAAAATTTTTCCTTAGCTTCATTTTCGAGCCTCCCTACCAACCATTCTCAGCACCATGTCTTGCATTGACAAGTACATGAGCATCAGTGGTTTTCTAATAGATTGTTAGCCTATGCATGATAGCTTATTTCACTCCGCTCACAAGTTTTTTCTCTGGACTTGGTCCAACTGCAAGTCGAGCATCTTCCTCAAGAAATCACACAATTTTCGAGGGGAACCCCTCTTCCCTCCAAAAATGCATAATCATGATTGGTAGCCTGTTGGGCTCAGAAACTGCGTAATCATATCATTCAACCTTCCCAAAGAAAACTACATAATATGGCCCAAAAGGACTACTCAACTCAGAAATTCGCAATTCTCGGTAGCAGTCAACTACTCAACCCAAAAATTTCTCAATCCCCTTGTGCAGCCAGCCCAGCTCCCTCCTAGAAATATACAAACTTCTCCCTCATGCAAGCAAGTTGTTGCATGTGCCATCATATTGACCGATTCCACCCGAGACCAAAAAAACTTGACTTGCATGCGTGGGCTACTTTTTCCTGAAAAGGAAAAAAGGAAACACGCAAAAAACATCCCTATATTTTTTAGGGAGCTATTTTTAGCACCTAGAGGTTACATGCAAAGATCGTTTCAGAGTCCTTCCTCCAAGTGTCATTTTTTCCTAGATTTGTGGCATGCACGTCATGAGACTCAAACTTATTTATTCAATAGTTTAGAGCTCACTTCTTCACATCAATCTTGGAGCTTTGATATCCCACAACACATCCAGGAGTCTTTGGCACATCTAGGTCATCTATTTCCAGGTAAGCCAACTTAACTTGTCTTTTGTAACATCTATGTCACTTTTTATGTTTTGGCTTGTGTGAGTGTCATCTTCTTAATTTTTGTGAACACTTGCTATTGTTTGTGTGCATATTAGCTTGTATTAGCATCTCACTATTGTCACATGCATGACACTGTTTTGCATGGATAGTTGTCGATTCAGCGACTCACTTCACACACATGCATATTGTTCTATTTTATGAATCTTGCATTCACTGTTTTCATACATGATCATTTACTCCTACTTACACTCAATATCACCATGCATTCACATCCCCATTCGCTTTTAGTTTCCCATCTACGGGTCTGTGAAAACTTGGCCCAGACTTTGCCTCACCAAGACAACATTGTGCAATCATGAGAGGGAAGGCTTTTCCTTCCTCTGAGAAAATGCACATTTCTTCCCAGTAACGTTTCTCCAATCTTGAATTGTGCAATGCTAAGGGGTAGTGATTGTTGGCCCAACAAATTGCGCAATGCAGTCACTGGGCCTGCAACCCTTGCCAGTTGAATTGTGCATTACGCAATCCCAGCAATGAGTAGGCCAATATGGATTGAACATTGTGCAATTCCTGCATTCCACCAGCCTCCCAGCAGTTTAGACATCCTTTGCGTAGTTCCGAGAAAATTGTGTACTCATTGCTAGTTAATCCCCATGTATGTTCAATGTCTTTCCTCATGTTTGTTTTGGTTTTAGCTTACAGATTTCTTGCCATCCATGTCCCCAGGTATCTAGAAGTAGTAGGTGTTCGTCTGCCTCTCAGTAGTTCAAGATCAATGGCCTCCAAGTGATCTAAAAATGAGATCTAAAACAATTATTAAGGTATTACAGACTCATGTGCATGAATATGCCTATGTTACTTTATGCAATGGATCGATAAGATTGTGAAATACATAGACAATGAAGTAGTAAAAGATCATAATAGACAACACATATAAACACAACAAGTTTAATAAGTAGTTCACCCAATACTCCTCGGCCACATCTCCTGGTCTAGCCTTCAGTGGTGACCTCTCTATTATGTCTTCAAAATAGAGTTTTACAACATTGTGAACTCAATTTGAGTCTCAACACACAATAGATACAATAGCAATAGTTTTGCTTGAACCTCTCAAGCCTCTCTGAGTACACAGACTCTCTCTACCACTCTTTGTTTCTGTCTTTGCTCTGTCTCAGTATCGCCTCCAATACTGCTTGTCTTTGTCTTTTGTTTTCTATGGCTTTAAAGCCAATTTGTCCTGTATGTTTGTTTCCACTTCTTGGCTTTCTGTCTCCCGTCCTTTGTCTGCTCGAATCCCTTTTCTAAGCATTAGCAATCATGGAATAATGACTTTTAGGGGAGGTGGCTTCCTATTTTGTAATGGATGAGTGCATCGGGCCTTTGAAATCCCTGAAATGGCTGCTTTCTTTTAACAATGAGAAAATGCATTCAAAAACTATGAAAATCCACCAAAAACACTATTTACCAGACTTCAAAATTCCTCAAATCCGGTCTATTCTCCTATCGGGTCTACCTGTAAGTTGCTATCACATGTTGAAATTGCCTTGAGTGATGGTTTCCCTTTGCATTCGGAAAATACATTAAAATATTGAAAGTAAGGCAAATATGGCTTTATGTGGACTTGAAATGTTATATATCTTCATTCTCAAACCCCTTCAGGTCCAGGTTTCATCACATCACATATATATATATATATATATATATATATATATATATATATATATTATATATATATATATATATATATATATATATATATATGCGTATAAACCACACCCCATCATGTTTGTCGATTGCGATATTGCGATGCGATTAATCGCAATCGCATATCACTCATGCCTCCGGCCGTTGTAAGCGCTCCTTCACGTGTGCCAATTGCAATCTTGCGATGCAACGTGGGCCATTGATCTGCACGCTTGATCGACGGTCCTTTTTGACTCCGCCGATCACCATCTCAAGTTCCATAGAGTCTCCTCAGATAACCTCTTATAGCCTTTTCCGATTGCGACTTGCTAATTAGTTCTGTACTGTTGATCATCCATATCTGACAGCTACTATTCATTCACTTTTGACTCCGCCGATAGCTCCATTTTCGCTATTTTCTTGTGTTTTTCACCTCCCAATAGTGTTTTCTGATGTTTCTAAGGGTTCTTCCCATGCGATTGTTTTTTATCTTTTGATTGTTTTTGAAGACTTAGAGATTATTCTAGGATCCATTTGAATCACCAAGAGAGCAGGATCAAAGGACACCGACAGAAGCACAATTGTAGTAGCAGTTGAGTGAGTGTCTACAAGTTTACTGATCTATGAATACACCAAGTTAATTGTAGACAAGGACATCAAGCTGAAATGGCAAGAGGTCAATGATGCATTTGAAGGCACATTTGAGGAATAAATTGAAGACTACCAAGTCTATGTGAAAATTCACAAGTCTGGCTTGTACATAATTGCATGTAGGTGTCCCATTTTCCCATGCGCAGACATGATACATTGGATCATCTCGCACACTAATCCCAGGATGATGACATTGAGCATTTCCAGGGGGATATAGATTGCTACCTTTAGGGCACTGAACCATGAATAGATGTACCATATGTCGAAACTAGTGATCACCATGCAGGCACCTTTCAACATACCCAGCAGCAAAGCCAACTCCAAGGGTATCTTGAAGAACTAGGTCAAGGAGCCAACCCAATTTTGGATGATAGCCAACCAGGTTTACAAGAAACAGATACTGTGAAAGGCATATCAATACTTGCTCATGTTTACATGTCACTTGTATGGTGAAGAGAGCAGGGAAACCTTCCTGTAGAGTTGGGTGATCGCATTGGACCAATTGGCCAGTGAAGGCAAAGCATGGAACTGGTCTAACATGTTGGATCATAGGCTAAGGGAATAGCTAACAAGAGCTTGACAACCACCTAAAGGTGAGCAAGATGAAATCTACATGTCTGCTTACATCTTGGATGCAATCTATGCCTGCCAGGAGTTCTCGAGCTTGAAGTGGTAATGTACATTGGCAAAGACCTCTGTAAACACTTATTGTAAAAAAAATTCCAAATGCAGCTTCAAATGAGTTATCACACAATTGTTAGATCATTTTTTCACTCTGGTGTACAAGATGATATTTGAGCAGGATCCACCTTGCATGTCAAAGGAAATAATGGAGGCACTAATCGATATAGCAAAATGGTATGCCTCATCATCCAACACCTTCATACGAAAGTAAAGCATGGAGAATCCTCTGCATGTTTTGCCGAAGTTTTCCATGCACAAGATCATCATGCAAGAAGTATCATACCGCATCTCAGCAAGATTATCTACTAGGCTGCACTAGAAGAAGAAGGCACCTTGTCCCTCTCTTCCATTGCAGAACAAGTTATATGAGATATGGAATTTAAAGAACACAGATGTCGAAGAAAAGGAGATCAAGAAATATAATTTCAGTTCTGGTAGCTATAATCCATATCACCTACATTGTTTTGTAAAATATCACTAGGCAAGAGTACAATTTCAGTGGATCCACGGGGTGTCTCATTAGGCAGAGGAAGACCCACAGAGATATTGTTACAGCTTCTCTAGGGCCAGTGAAATCACTATGGAATGGTTAATGAAGTAGCGTGAAGTAGCATCAAGGAGAGAAAAAACAACAACAACAACATAGGTAAACATACCGACATGCGACAAAGGCAAGAGGAATATTCTCGACAATGCGGAGGCAGAATGAAGTTGTAAGTTCAGAGTAGACCCACTTGTGAAGAAAGCAACTTTGGCAATAAAGGTGAAGAGGCAACAATGCGATAGGAGGAACGCGCAAAGGCAAAGAGAAAAAAATAGGATGGAGGAAACTGTGAAGGAGTTGCATGAGTTGAAGGAGAAACTCCGGAAGAAACAACAATTGCACAGACAGGAGAACGAAATGCAACAAGAACAAGTGAAACAGGGGGTGTAACATGTACAAACAGATGCAGATGTGCCCCTACAGGTAGTGAACTCATCCAAACAGTTCGCACCAAGCAGACAGGGTAAGAAATCACACGAGCAGGACTTCACTCAAGAGATTGAACAAGCAATTGAGTAGATGGATACATATATGGAGCAGTAAGAGTTAGAGAAAGACATTGAGCTCATGCCTTACAACCAAGAGGTCAACCTACCAACATCACTAGATCAGGAGGCAGAGCAAGTTCAAAGTGACCAAGGAGACACCGAGATCCTTGGAGATAATCCAGAATAAGGGATGGACAACATATCATTCAACGAGTCACAACATGGAGTTGTGCAATCGTGAAGAGTTTCTGCTTCGGACGATCAAAAATCTATTGTGTACTTTGAGTAACAAGTGTTCATGTCTGATGTGTGCAAGCATCCAGCAGCATTGGTCGATGATACTAGAGAATATTCCTAAGCCACTAGCTCGAGTGTTCACTTCTTGATCGATGAGAACGAGCGAATAGCTAAGGAGTTACAGACAGCCACGCAAGGAGGAGAACTAGTTACAACATTTTCCTGAGTAGAGTTGAAGAAGGTGATACTATATGAAGTATTGTCCCTCGAGATAGTCATGTCGGAATTGTATTCCAAGTTTGACACCGTGCATAAAGCATTTGTCCATCTCAACGGTTGGGAGCAATGATGTGCTAGGAGAGCACATATATTTTTGAATGTGCATACTATTGTTGACTACATGGAAACATGGACAATGAGATACAAGGGAGCCTTGTTACACTTTCCCAAGATGATGAAGCATAGAGAAGTCGAGTTGAAGGCACGAATCTAGATTCAGATCTAGAACTATGAAGAGCTTCTGGAGATCATCACTAATTTGCAAGCTTCACATGCATGCATATTCAGGAGTATGGATGTTGTTGTGTGTGGACATGCGATCCCTTCTATTGGGATACTCATCAAGGCAAAGAGAAAGGCGCAGGTTAGACTGGAGCTTGACTCGTACTTTGACGAGTTGATGCAAATAGCCACCAATGTAGACTTAGTGACCAGTGCAAACACCATGCATCAGTATGTCGCTTGTCCAGCCACACTCAAGACAATGATGTGCATGTTATTAGATGAGTTGGACATAGGAGCTAGAGCAGTGTACCTAGATGCTACAGAGGGAACAATTCGTTTCGAGAAAGGTGTCACCATTAGTTCGCTACTGTCGACCACCATGAGGATGTTGAAGATTTGGTCCTCTCCTAGTTGTCTGAGTCATAGTGGTGCCTTGCATGGATTTCTCAGAACTATTTTGTCTCACATGGGTACATGTACAGATTGTATGTAATGTCTTGTCAAGTGGAAATTGAAGTGTTAATATTTGGATGTAACAGTCATAGAGTAGACAAAGAGTAATGAGGGTAGATGAACTATCACAAAGAGGAATGTTAAGGACCACCCCACCCTTTGGTATATATAGTCCCTCATAACTCATTGTATGGGCTTTTGGTCAGCCAAGCTTCTGATTGGAGTATCTTAGAGAAATCTTAGAGGGTATTGTAACGAGCCTTGTCTTCTCCACTATGCAGAGCTAGTATACCACTTTGGAGGAGTAGGTGGTAGTGATTGTAACGTTCTCCTGTCGGAACTAGTGATTGGTCATGGTTGTATTGCATGACTCGAACTTACACTTCTTAATATAATAGAGACAACAAGTTTCATGCATATGTAATATTGTATTTCAACTATCCTGTTTAATCTAAATGATATATGTACCTATTTTCTTACGCATGCATGTGTAGCTATTTTCTGTATATGTATGTATGAATCTTACTGAAATCTACTGTTGGTTTAACTATCACTTTGGATTGCTAGCTTACTTTCTTTCCATGTTGTGATGCATCTTTCCTCGTGTGTTCCCTTCTTAACCTCGTTTCTTCACAGGTTTCCAAGGGTTGCGCTCACCACGCCCTCTATGTTTTAGAACCACTCATGCACCTTCCTTGATTTGGCACATATTTCACACCCTTGCTACCAATAGGGACATCTTACTTTCCTCTATGCAAAGCGACGGTCAACGTGATATCGTACAACCCACAACTGGGAGTCCTACATGGAACGGTCTGAGGTTTAGTCGAGACTTCTTACTCGGGAGATCCCCTGACATGTTGGCTAGTCCAGCACCTTCAACATTTATGGCACTAGAAGGAGGGCTAGATGATAAGATATGTCCTCTCATCCTATTTTTTAACCTTTTCACATCCATCATGGATTCTATTATAGTCACCCCTCCAGAATATTTTTCGCATGTCGAACCTTTCAACATCACAAGGGAGTTTTTTGATCTCTTGTCTGAATTCACGTATGATGGTGAAGGTGAAGTGCCCTAACCTAAGTATTTAGAAGACTTATACTCATTCCTTAAGAATGCAGATGAGTTCCATGGAAAAGAGGTCAGTCTGTTGCTTGAATACACACTTCGCGAATCACCACAACGGTGGTGTCGTAGCCTACTGGCTGACAACTTCCACTCACTCGAATAGTTCTGTGATCCCATTTAATCTACCTTCCATCTTTTTGATCCATAACCTCTTGACCAAAACTATTACAACAACAAAAGGCCCAGCATGAATTTCCTATGGATTTTTAGCAGCACTTTTGTGTTTTACAGTTTGAAGCTCCGAAAATCCAAATAAAATTTCCTTATCTTTGGGATAGATTTGAGTATTGTCTTAACAAATCAATCCATCCCAAGAAGAAGGTTGAGCCCAAGCCTCACTCAACATACTTAAGTGAAGGAGATTTTTCAATCACAGATGGATATGGTCACTGTCGCTAGTGACTGTTTGATGTCTCCTCACCAAACAACTCCACCATTGTCCAGTGATGTGGGAGAAAAAGCACACACATGTGTTCAACTGTCACATCCTCCAAACATCACTTCACTTAATTTTTGCACAGATTTCATTGTGATTCCATCGAGTTGTCACATGCATTTTGTACCTCAACATCTAGTCTTCGTACTCGGATGACCCTGCAAATGATACTGTCTTGCGTTCTTCTATTCCGGACTATACACTTGTTGTGAATGAGTATCAAGCCATTGATGGAGTTGGTCTTGCACAACCAACATGCACTGTCATTCATGAAGAGTATGACTGGGAGCTTGAGCATAAACACCCGAAGAAGGACAACTCTCTTATGTCTAAGCCTCCTTCGTTCTTTCCTGACATTTTTGGTGAACCTGCCATCCATGGTTTCACATGTATATCTCCATCTGTGGATGTAGCCATAATTGATCATTCGCAGAACACATTGGATTTCAATCCATCATTTGAAAGCAAAGAGGACCAACTATTCATTGAAATCCACTTGAATTTTCATATTCTTTTTCCAAAAACACAAATGGTGAATTTGTCCACTTCTCATCTACCCCTCTGTTTAATTCATCAGATCATGACGATGTTAATAAAATCATTGATTTTGTTGATCTTAGCTGTCATGATCTTTTTACTCCTATATTCGATCATGATGATGATTCTATAATAGTTTATTTCTTGAAGACACCTGTTTATGATGATATATCTATTGTTGAAGTCAAAACCCCCCAGACTATCGAGGTACTTTAGCCTGAGTTGATGGTTATGTCACACCCTTGCTATCTAGAGGTTCGTTTCACTTCCGATCAGGAAATTGTTTAAACCGCCAAGGCTCCTCATCACTCATCTATATTTATTAAAGATCAATATCACACATAGATCATAGATCACATGAACTACATGATCCCATCACTCATGCATTGGAGGAATCTTACATAGCAAGTAGACGTTCACGATGCAAGTTGTATTTGTTTCTTTCGTTTCATTGTATGTCATAATCAAGAGTATGCATATGATTCACAACTGCACATAGTGTCACACATCATTATGATTAGTCCACAGGCTGTATCTCATGCACTTGCACTCACTTATGTTCTATGGACACACTGAAACATGGAATGTGCTTGTCTTCATTGTTATATCTTTCATGTTTGCTGGTTCACACAACTATGCTTTTCGCAAACCATGCCTTCACCAACATGGGTCAACCAATGCACCGATGGCTACATTGGAAGTATCACTTCACATGATCAGGCCCATCCACTGTTAGCTAAGGTGTAGGAGTAGTAGTTTCTTTTACTTGTTTGCTTTCATGCTTGTTTGCTTACTTCCCTCGCATGTTTGTTTGTTTGCTTGCTTGTTTGCTTACTTTCTTTGCTTTCACATTTACTTCTACTTTCGCTTTGTTTTGTTGTTTGTTTTCTTGTTGTGCTCGTAGGTTAATTTCGCATGAAACCACAAGTGACCCTTTAAACAAGCCGGGTAAAGTACAAGAGAACTTGTTTAGTTATTAATACGCAGTTAGCTGTCATCCTGCCTCTGTATGAAGAACTTGTTATCTTTAGTCCATGATACATCGATGGAAAATAATTATTGTTTGAAGTGAACCTTGGTGAAAAAACAACACTTGCATGCTACCTAGTGTCACCTACTCTAGTCGGTTGTTTTTGGGTTAATCCTTATCAACTCAGTCAAGTAGAGTAAGATGAGGGGGAAAACCTTAACAAGCATGTCAAAGGTATATATAAACTACTTCTGTGAAGGAACAACCTCTTCTACTCTCAATAAGTAGGGATCCCTATTCCACCTCTAAAATGAATAAGTGCTATGGACAATTATGAAAATGAAAAATGTAAAAGGTGGAAAATGAAAAATTTCAAGAAGAAAATCAATAAGGCGAAAGAATAGAAAGGCTTCTTGCTTAGAGAGGTGATGCAAGTAACTCTACCAAGGTCTGGACAGGCTTGCTGGTAGCAGAGTGATGCTTTCTTTTCTGTGTGACTCCATCGAGGTACTGTCCAGGCTTGCTGGCAGCGGAGCAACACGAGAGATGAAACTAAGACTCTGATGACTATACTACTTGTGCACCAATATACCCCTCATCCCCAATAAAAACAACTGCATTGTCTTGGCTTGGAATGTGTGTTAAATGACCAAGATCTTGGGAGATGCTACATCCTATAGTCAAGCAAGTGTGGAAACCAAGATGAAGATTTTGTAGGTGCTAGACTTGTTTTTCACAAACAAGGTTCATTTAGAGAGCAGGAGCTCTATCCGAGTGTTGCCAACTGTTGTAGCAGCTACAACCACCCTCCAATTTTTTTCCTTAGATTTGTTTTGGAGCCTGCCTAACAACCATCCTCAGAACCATGTCTTGCACTGTCAAGTACATGAGCTTTAGTGGTTTTCTAGTAGATTTCCAACCTGTGCATGATAGCTTATTTCACTCCCCTCATAGGTTCTTTCTCCAAACTTGGTCCAGCTATGGGCTAAGAATCTCCCTCAAGAAATTGTGCAATTCTAGAGGGAAACTAGTCTTCCCTCCAGAAATTGCATAATCTTGACCGGTAGCCAGCTGGGCTCAGAAACGACGAAATCCTGTTAGTAAACCTTCCCAGAGAAAACTATGCAATCTAGCCCAGCAGGACTACTCAGTCCAGAAATTTCACAATTCTGGGCAGCAATAACTTGTTCAGCCTGGAAATTACACAATCCCCCTGGGCAACCAACTCCGCTCCCTCCCAAAAATGTGCAAATTTGTGCCA
Source organism: Pinus taeda (assembly GCA_000404065.3). Taxonomy (NCBI): domain Eukaryota; kingdom Viridiplantae; phylum Streptophyta; class Pinopsida; order Pinales; family Pinaceae; genus Pinus; species Pinus taeda. Next base: position 167,009 of record APFE030027995.1, on the reverse strand, counting down.
TCAGGTTGACCGGTTCCACCAAGGACCAAGAAAGCTTGACTTGCATGAATTACCTAATTTTTCTCGAAATAGAAAAAGGAAACATGTAAAAAGCAACCCTAGATTTTAGGGAGCTATTTTTAGTAATTGGACGTTACATGCAAAGATCGTTTCAGAATATTTTCTCCAAGTGTCACTTTTTCCTATATTTGTTGCATGCACATCATGAGCCTCAAAGTTATCTATTAGATGCTTCAGACCTTACTTTCTCACATCAATCTTCGAGCTCTGACATCCCACAACACATCCAGGAGTCTTTGGCACATCTAGCTTAGCTATTTTAGGTAAGCTTGTTTAACTTGTTTTTTGCAGGATTTTTGTCACTTTTTTGTGTTTTGGCTTGTGTGAGTGTCATCTGCTTGATTTATATGAACTCTTGTTGTTGTTTTCATGAATATTAGCTTGTACTAGAACCATTTCAATGTTCGTTAGCATCTCACTACTATCCCATGCATGACACTCTTTTGCACGAATAGTCTCCGATTCGGTGACTCACTTCACACACAAGCATGTTGTTATGCTTTCTCAATCTTGCATTCACTATTTGTATGCATGATAATTCACTCCTGCTTACACTAAATATTGCCGTGTGGGTCTGGGCAACCATGGCCTGGACTCTCCCTCACCAAGATATCATTGCACAATCGTGAGAGGGAAGGCTCTGCCTTCCTCCAAAAAAATGCACATTTCTGCCCAGTGACTGTCCTCCACTCTTAGATTGTGCAATTTTGAGGGGTGGTTCATGCTAGCCCAAAAAATTGCGCAATGCAGTCACTGGGCCAATAACCCTTGCGAGTTGAAATTGCGCATTGCACAATCCCAATGCCCAACAGGCCAGTCTAGATTGCGTATTGTTCAATTCCAGTAGCCTGCCAACCTCCCAATAGCCTTAACTGCTTTGTGCAGTTTCGGAAGCTGGTTTCCCAGCCTCCCAAGAAAAATTGTGCAATCCTTTCTAGTCAATCCCCAGGTATGTTGCATGTTGTTCCTCAAGTTTGCTTTGGTTTTAGCTGCCATATTTCTTGCCATGTATGTTGATATGTCTCAAGATCTAGTAGGTGTTGATTTTCCTCTCAACAGTTCAGGATCAATGGCCTCCAACAAAGAAGGATCAAAGGACATCAACTGAAGCACAAGTGGAGCTACAATTGAGCGAGTGTCTACAAAGTTTTCGACCTATGAAGACACCAAGATGATTTTAGCCAAGGAGATCAAGCTGAAATGGAAAGAGGTCAATGATGAATTCCCATGCACATTCGGGGAAGACCTCAAAGACTTCCAAGTCTATTTGAACATTGACATGTCTAGCTTGTACCAAATTGCATGCAGGTATCTCGTGTTCCCATGTGTGGACATGATACATTGGATCATCTCGAAAACTGATCCTGAGATGATGACATCGAGTAGTGTCAGCGGGATGGATATTGATACCTTTAGGGCACACGATTATGAATAGATGTACCATATGTCAAAGCCAGTGATCACCATCGAGGCACCCTTCAGCATACCCAGCAACAATGCCAACTCCAGGGATATGTTGAAGAACTAGGTAAAGGAGCTGACCAAATTTAGGATGACACCCAACCAGGTTTATAAGAAAAAGATACGATGAAAGGTTTATCAATACTTGGTCATCATTACATGTCTCTTGTATGGCCAAAAGAGCATGAAAACCTTCCCATAGAGTTGGGTGATCGCATCGGAGCAACTAGCCAGTGAAGGAAAAGAATGCAACTAGTCTGACATGTTCGGTCACACGCTGAAGGAATAGGTAACAAGAGCTCAACAGCCGCCCAAAGGTCAGCAAGTTGAAATCTACTTGTTTGCTTACATATTGGATGCAAACTATGCCCGTTAGGAGTTCCCAGGCTTGAAGTGGGCATGGGCATTGGCAGAGACCTCCATGAACACTTATTGTAAAATGTTGTATGAATGCAGCTTCATAGGAGTTATCACATAGCTGTCAGATCATTTTATCACCCTGATGTACAAGATTATATTTGAGTAGGATCCACCTTGCATGTCGAAGGCAGAAATGGAGGCACTGATTGACATAGTGGATTGGTATGCCTCATCGTCTGGCACCTTCATATGGACATACAGCATGTAGAAGCCTCCACATGTTTTGCTGAAGTTTTCCATGGACAAGATGGTAATGCAAGAACTATCATACCACATCTCATAAGGATTGTCAGTTAGGCTACATCGGAAGAAGAAGGAACCTTGGCCTGCTCTTCCATTGCAGATCGGGTTATATGAGATACAAAATTTCAAGCATGTAGATGTTAAAGAAGAGGAGATCAAGAAATATCCATTTGACACCCAAAGCTACAATCTCTATAACCCGCAATGCTTTGTAAAATATCACTGTGTGAGAGTACAGTTTTAGTGGATCCACAGGTTGTATCATTGGGTGGAGGAAGACCCATGGAGATATTGTTGCAACCTCTCTAGACCCAATGAACTAGTAGGTATCATTGTGGAATGGTTAATAAAGCAGCGTGAAGCAGCATCCAAGAGAGCACCAGCATTAGAGGTAAACATACCAGCGCGTGACAAAGGCAAGAGGAATATTATCAACAACACGGAGGCAAAACAAAGCTACAAGTTCAAAGCAGACTCACTTGTGCATAAATAATATTTGGAAATAGAGTTGAAGAGGCAACAACGTGATAGGATGAACACACAAAGGCAGAGAGAAAAATAGGGGATGGAGGAAACATTGAAGGAGTTGCATAAGTTGACAGAGCAACTCGGGAGCGAATAGCAGCTACACAGACAATAGAACGAAGCGCAACAAGAACAGGTACAACATGGGGTGCAATAAGTACATATAGATGAAACTGTGCCCTTACTAGTAGTGGACCCATCCCAACAAGTAGCACCAAGGAGACAGGGGGAGCAGTCGTGGGAGCAAGACTTCGCTTAAGAGATTGAACAAGCACTTAAGAAGATGGATACTGATATGGAGTAGCAAGAGTTAGAGCAAGACATCGACCTCATGCCTTACCACCAAGAGGTTGACCTAGTAGCTTCACCAGATACGGAAGTGGAGTAAGTCCCAACTGACCAAGGAGACACTGAGATCCTTGGAGACAATCTGGAAGAAGAGATGAAAAACATATCATTCGACGAGTCATAGAATAGAGTTGCGTAATCATGAAGAGTATCTACTACAGATGATCACATATATCCTATGGAGTTTGAGGAATGGGTGATTATGTCTGACATGTGAAAGAATCTAATAACATTGGTTGATGCTATTAGAGCATATGACAAAGCCATTAGCTTGAGTTATCACTTCTTGATTGTTAAGAACGAGTGAATGGATAAGTATTTGTAGACGGCCAAGCATGGAGGAGAATTGGTTACAACATCTACCCTAGCAAACATGGACAATGAGATACAAGGGAGCCCCATTACACTGGCCAAAGATGATGAATCCCAGAGTGGTCGAGCTGAAGGCATGCATCTAGAATCAAATCTGGATATGTGAAGAGCTTCCGCAACTCATCACTAGTTTTTAGGCTTCCCATGCACGGGTATTTAAGATTATGGACGTTGTTGTACATGCTCATTTGATCTCATCTATTGGGACACTCATTGAGGCAAAGACAAAGGCATAGGTCTCACTAGAGATTGACGCGTACCTTGGAGTTGATGCGCATAGCCACCAACGTAGAATTGGTGATCAGTGTAGACACCATGCATCAGTATCTCATTGACCGACCACACTCAAGAAAATGAGGTGCATGTTATCATATGAGTTGGAAAAAGGAGCTAGACCAGTGTACCGACATGCTACAGAGGAAAGTGTTCATTTCTAGAATGATGTCGCCATAGAGTTAATGGACACCAATGCGGACAACCGAGCTTCACATCAGTTTGCTACTCTCAACCACCATGAGGATGTCGAAGAGCTAGTCTTCCCCCAGTTTTCTAAGTCATAATGATTTCTTGCATGGATTCTCAAGCCTATTTTGTCACACATGGGTACATGTGCATATTGTATGTAATGTCTTGTCAAGTGGAAGTTCAATTGTCAATAGTTTGATGTAACAATCATAGAGTAGACAAAGAGTCATGAGGGTAGATGAACTATCACAAAGGGGAATGCCAAGGGCCATCCCACCCTTTGCTATATATTGTCCCTCATAACTCTTTGTATGGGATTTTGGTCAGCCAAGCTTCTGATAGGAGTATCTTAGAGAAATATTGGAGAGTATTGTAATGAGCCTTGGCTTCTCCACTATGCAGAACTAGTATATCTCTTTGGAGGAGCAAGCAGTAGTGATTGTAATGTTCCATTATCGAAAATAGTGGTTAGTTATGGTTGTATTGTATGTCTGGAACTTACACTTCTTAATATAACATATCCAACACGTTTCATGCATATTTCGTATTGTATTTTAGCTATCTTGTTTACTCTAAATGTAATATATACATATATTTGTTTGCTTATGCATGCATGTGTAGATATTTTCTATATTTTATGTATGAATCTTACTAAAAGGTGTTTTTGGTTTAACCATCACTTTGGATTGCTAGCTTACTTTCCTTCCATGTTGTGATGCATCTTTCCTCATATGTTCCCTTCTTAACTCTGTGCTTTCACGGGTTTCCAACGGGTGCACTCACCTCACCCTCTATGTGGTAGAACTGGTCATGCACCTTCCTTGACTTTCTAAATATGTCGCACCCTTGGTACCAATAGGGACATCTTACTTGCCTCTGTGTAAAACTACAGGAAAGACAATACCGTATGACCCACCAAATGGCCTGAAGTCTAGTTGGGACTTCTTACCGGGGAGATCCATTGACATGTTGGTAGGTCTAGCACCACCAAAAATACTTTAGCATCACTACTCTCATATCCCCCAATGGAGAAACTTCATTTTGTGCTACTACTCAGAGTTGTTCTACCTCTTACTTGGCAGCCTGCAAGTTTTGTGCCATTTTCTCATTCTCAACCATCAAATACTGAATATTTGATCTCGTTTCTCCTGAATATGCTAAGTTGACTTCATCAATAACATTTGGATTCTTCTTGGTGTCTAACACTCTCACCCTTTCTCTAATGAATGCAAGCGATGTGCGATCATCTGGAAAGTTATTCCTCCATGCTTGTACAATCCTCTTTCGAAACTCATTAAGTGACAGATTGTATACATCCATGACTAGATCATCATCAAGGTGAACAACATAACCTTGCTTGCTTGGGGTTGGCGTTTCTTCTTGAACTGGTAGAGACTAAGGGATGACTTGTGGTTCTCTCGGAATCAGGTCAACATCTTCATGTTGTGGCTCTTGTTCTAATTACATGTTTGTTACTTCAATCAATTGCTCAATTTTTTGAGCAAGCTCCTGATCCTACATCTATTCACCTTCTTCCTTAGTTATTAGTTGTTCCTCCTCTTCAACCGTATCGGCATTGTTTCCTTTGTCATCACGCATTTCCTTTATTCTTCTTCTTGCTTCTTTTTTTCTTTGCATTCTATCCTCCTCAACCCCTGGTTTTCCTCTATCTTATTCTATGTCTCCTACAAATTCAGTTCTGCTTCCTGCGACCTTTTATTTTATGTCTTCCTTTTCTCTGCTCTCTAGAACCTTTTCTTCTTCTTTCGTTTTGCTACCAAAGCTGCTTTCTCGATAAGAGGATCTGCTTTCATTTTGAAACTTTTCTCTCCCTCTCAACTATCAAAAATCTTCTTCTTTCCCTTGTCTTGCATGGGATTGCTGCCTTCTGCTCTTATTCCTTCTAGAGTTTTCATTGTCTATGGAGCATCCTATGAATTCCTTGCTATATTGGCCTTCTCATTGAGCCTTGAGGCATTGCAATAGTACTTCGAAGGATCCTCCTTTGGCAAATGAAATGTCGCACCAATCCATGGAAAGTAAACTCTTGTACAGTGGTCCTTTGAAATATTGTAGGGATAATAGGGATTAAATTCCTTAGCGCCAAATTCAAATTTCTCTATCTGTTTAGCCTCAACATCTATGACTTTAAAGTTATTTACCTCATATAATCCAATTTATGAAGGAAGAGTGGACCATGGTGATTTCTTTTTCCCTGTGCAATGTTGCTCATAACCCTATCACGAGATGGTATGATACTTGTTGCATGATCAACTTATCAGTTGCATACCTTGGTTAGACATGCAAAGGCTTCTCTCCACCAAACACTCTAATGAATATGGCACCTGCTAAGGCATACCAATTTGCAATTTCTACAATCACCTCCATTTCTTCTTGGGACATGCAAGGTCGATTTGGTTCAAAGATAAACTTGTACAATGGGATGATAAATTGGTCATTTATCTGTATCGTTACTCCTCGATAACTGTAGTCTAAAAGAAACTTGCGATAGATGTTCATGACAACCTCTCATGGTGTCCATGTCTAGTTCATGCTAGAGAACTACTGCTATGAAAATGTTGCATCGAGTAAGTATGCAGACATATTGAACCTTTCTCTGCCATCCCTGGGTACATTCTGAGCCTATGCTACATGGGCCTTCAATTCTTGAGCCAACATATACGACTAGTTGAATGGCTTCCCATAATTCACCAATTGATCCAATAAGACTGCCCACCCTTTAGGGAAGGTTTGTATGCTCCCTTGACCAAAGATTGTACAAGAAAAGTTAATCAAGAGTTGGTAAGCCTTCCTAAGTGACTATGTCCTGTAGACTTGGGTGGGTGTCTATGGAAGCTTTGATGTATCTTTCACCCAACATTTGACAATGTCTCTTGTCTTCACATAGTTATGGGTGGCATATAAGAGTGAGTCCATGTGCTTTACTGGATCATGCAAGTGATACATCTATTGAAAATAATTTTCTCGAAAGGTTGAAATCCTCTACCCGCTGTCATTGCTCAATGTCATGGTATTATCATCCATATGTGAGACAATCTAGTTGATGATGTCTATAGATAGGAAGGCAGGATACTTGCATGAAACCTTGTATAACCCGGACTATTGGATAAACTTGCCAGTCCTCTAATTCCACATCATAGCCCTCTAAAAAAGTTTCTTCAATCTCTTTCCATGTCAGTGTTGATCCCTTCTCTATAGACAACTAAGTATCTACATACACTAGAAAATCAACTAATGTTTGCTGAATTGTTTCCCTAGTACTTCTCCTAGTTTTTTCTTTTGATGGAACACTCTTAGATTCTATGGTAACAGTGACTACTAGAGAGGTGCTCAACAACTATTGTACCTGTGGGACAAAACGGACACTCATGGTAAGCGAATGTTAGACTAAAGAAAAAAATTTACAAGGCAAGTTCAAGTTGAAAACCAACCACTAAGTGGGAAGGTTTGCACACTTTTTTCTGAAATGAGGGATTGCATACTTGTGGGAACTACACATTATGCAGTCCCAATAGCCAAGTGGAAGCCTTTTGGTTGAAAATACGCAATGCATAGTTCATTCTGGCAGAGGTTTAGGAGAGAATATGCATTGCGTAGTTTCATTGGCCAAGTTGAGAGGTTGGCTCCTCGAAGTCCATAGTGTGCAATTAGATCCATATTTAACTACACACTGCACAATTCCAGAGGCTAAACCTGTGGCTTGAGCCTTGAGATTGCATAGTGTCAACTATACAAAGTCAAAATTGGCCAAGGGAAAACCATATCTTCCCAAGGGAAGTGTGAAAAAAAAGTTGATCTGAGAGATAGTGTGAATATGAGTGCATTTCTCACTGAGTATAGATAAATTCATGTGAATCAAGTGCAACAATTAATCAAGAAGAAGGAAAATAAAGTATGTGAGGAGAGTCACTGCAATAATGCCCATTGGTGCAAAAATATGGAAACTAATGTGGTACTTTGGAAAGGAAATCTATAACTTGAAACAACGCTTCTAAAAGCTAAAAAAATTCAAAGAGCCAGTGGTTATTAAGAGAAATAAGTGAAAAAACCCTCATACAAGGAAAACAACAAAAACAAAACTCACCTAGAAAAGCGCTGATGATCATACTGAAGGTTCCTTGATCTCCTTGGGAATGCTAGAGCTCCAAGATTAAATGTGAAAATTAGCTCCAGAAGTGTCAATAAATAGATTTTGACAAATTATGGTTTATGACACACATGCCTAAAATTAAGGAAAAAGTGACAATTATTAGAAGTTTCTAAAAATAACACAAGTTCCCCCAGTATCCTAAAAATACATCCCTATTTTTTAGGGATTTTTTTTCCTTTTCCTCCTTTTCTAGGAACGTTTCCATGCATGCTACTAGGATAGATTCACAGTTCTGGGGGACTGGGCAACTTTCTAGCTCAATTCACTATGCAATTTCTGAGCTTAGTGAGGGTTCCACAATTTGCTCGCTTGGTGTTGATCTGCCTCCCATAACTATGCATTTTCTAATTTCAATGGTCACTGCGAGTTAGGACTATGCAATTCCTATCATTAAGGTTGATCACCCTCAAGGATTGTGAATTTTTTGGAGGCAAGTCCATAATTGTTGTAATACCAAGTTGGGAGATCAACTTGTGACCTAGGAAAATCAACTAAGTAACACAAGCACAATGAAAAGATAAATCTCACTTGAAGCATGAATGTCTTGGTCAGTGTGAGATGAGTTTTTACGGTTAAGAAGGAAGGGTCCAAAATTCAAGTGGGGGAAAATTTTTGGAGGGTGGTTGTAGCCGCTTCAACATTGGTGACACACTGGTAGAACTCCAGCTCTTTGTATGGACCTTGTCTCTGAAAACCGAGTCTAACTCTTCTGAAATTTTTGTTCATTTCTTTATTTTTCATAGCATCTTCAGTGATCTTAAGTTAAAGATGCAGTCCCTACCATTATCTTTATCTATAGAATACATACCAAGCGAAGGTAGAATGATTTGTTTCAATTAGGTATGAGAAGTATTTAGATGCACAAGCAAAATAGATTGTGAGAGTTTTAGTGTCATCTTTGGTATTGCTCCGCTACCAACAGGCCTGGATAATACCCTGACGGAGTCACTTTCGGAACACAAGCATTGCTACACTGCCATCAAGTGTGCAAAGAACCTTGACAAAGTTACTTGACTAATGTATTCTTTCTCTTATTTTTCCCTTTATTTCATTTTTTCATTTTTTTCATTTTTTGATTTTTTCAAAGAACTGTGCATATGCACTTATTTATTTCACGAGGTGAAAGAGGGATCCTAACTTATTGAGAGAAAAAAGAGGTTGTTCCTTAAGATAAGGATATTTAAACATACTTGTTAATGTTTTCCCCCTCTACTTACTCTACTCATCTTAGTTGACAAGTGTCAATAGAAAAAATAAGACTGATTAGAGTAGGCGACACTAGTTCAAAGTGCAAGCATCACGAATTGAACATGAACCTCTCCGAAAAGGAGGTATTGTCCATCAGGGTATCCTCAACTAAGATAAATGGAAGATTCACGTAAAGAGAGGGAATAAACATATAACCAACCATTGATAGCAGTACAAGTTCCTCTTGGATTTCACATAGCTTGTCTACGAAGCCAAACATAATTTTGATGCGAAAACTAACCTACAATTGAAAATAAGTGACAAAATAATGGAAAAGAAGCATATTAAAATCTAAACAAAGAAAATCAAAGAAAAACCAAATAAAATAACAACTACTCCTACTCCTAACCTAAGCAGATCATAGGCCAACTTACATGAAGTGATACTTCCCATGCAACCATCGGCACATTGGACGACCTATGTAGGTGAGGGTATCTATGTCAAACAAGATATACATGAAAAAAAATAAACGAGAAATATAATACAATACAAACAAGACCTCTTAAAGCTTCAATTAATCTGCATAAAAGTAAAATACATTGTGAGTCGAAGACAAGTAGGTACACACTTTTGTACTTAAAAAATGAGAAAACATCAATAAAGAAGAAAATTTTTATTTCGCAACAATGTTATCTATGTACGAATCTTCCAATGATTGGGTGACAAGATTGTGTGATACAGATGGAGGATGCAAGAATTTTAAGATAGATTTATATTCAATGTGAAGAACAGAGTGATGAGGAGCCTAGAATGATTCAACACATTTCTAGTCATAAGTGGAACTAACCTCAAGACAATGAGAACCTAACATAAGCATTATCTCGAGCTGAAGTGCCTCGATATCTTGGGGAGGTTCCAATTCATCAGAAGAAGATTGGTGGCTTAGATAGATCAATAGTGGAAGAATCAGAATCGTGATCAGATGAATGAATGAAAGGATCACGACAACCTCAATAAAAAAATTCAATAACAAAGAATCATCATGACCTCATGAATCATAATGAGGGGATGATGGAAAACAAAAAATTTCACCCTCTGTGTTCCCAAAGATATAAGATGAGAGATTGGGAGGATCAGGGAAAACAAATTTGTCGTCTTCACATTCAAATGAGACGCTGACACTCCAAGCATTCTACAAATGATCGAACATACTAATATCCAAAAATGAATTTTCACAAGATTCAACAGGAATGGAAGAATCATGGAAGATGTTAGGATAATGCATAAGAGGCACAAATAGAAGGAGGTCATCCTTCACCGCAGATTTGTTTTCCAACTCCCACACATACTCAACAAAAATTATATCCTAGGTTGAATTTTCAACACCGAATCGATCCATAACTTGGTCCTCGTGAACATCACAATAGATATTTGAGACAGGTGAGCACAACACATAAAAAATATAGAGGATCAGAGGAACCAAATGATGGAGGATTCGGAGATATCACTTTATTACAACCCTCATATTCATAGTCCAAATATACACTGAAATTCTAAGTGGGGTAAGAGGCTATGGTGGTAAATCAACACATGAATTCTAAACTACTCCCACCTCGACCTATGAAGATAGAGTTGTTTGATGAGAAGGGGACGAAATGTCACTTGGAACAATAACCCTGCCTGTCTCAGGTTTAGAATCACTAACAGTGAGGTATGTTGGAAGAGGTTCGAAATATTCTAACTCGTGTGCATTTTTAGAAATGTGAATAATATATTGAAATCTTCCGGTTAATAACTCCCAATCAACTTTATTTTCCAGAAATTAAAATCAATAATGAATAAAATGATCATGAAAATCCTGAACAGATTCATCAGGGGCTTTTTGCAATTTACAATTTTTGTTATTAAGGGATTTGTGGTCATAGAGATAGAAAGCATGACACAATTCTACAAAAAACTGTTTGAAAGATTGTGTGGAGGCTTCAGGAGATGTGTAATACTATTGTTTCACATGCCCTTTGAATGTGAGAGAAAACAACCTACAAGAAAATCCTTTAGACTAGATGTCATGCCTGTCGCAAAATATGAGAAAATAAATTGTGTGCTTGAGTAAGGTTTTTTCACCCTCGCCATTGAACTTGAATTTCGAAAAATAATTTAAAATTCTAGCCAACACTTCAAAATTTGCAAAAACATGTCAAGGTTAAGGTTTGGTGAGAAATCATCAAATATGTGTAGAAATTCAAAAAAGAGTTCATGGGCTCATCTTGCCATCTGGCCCTCCTTGTAGGGCCAAAAATGTTAACGGTGCTAGACCCATAAACATTTAGGGGATATTCCCAATATGAAGTCCCAACTAGACCTCACACTATTTAGAGTACGACTCCCAGCAGCGGATGGTAATGTCGTTCCTTGATCGCAGAAAAACATAGAGGAAAGTATGATAACTTTGGGTAAGAGCAAGTGTGTGACTCTGCGGAAAGTCAAGTGCAATGCATGAAGGTTCTAACACATGAAATGAAAAGGGAGTGTTCCCCTTTGAAGCCGATAGTACTATGGAGCTTGAAAGGAATAGACAAGTGAAATGGAATCACAAGCTAAGATGCGAAATAGTCCACAAGTTAAAGTGATGAGTTTATCCAACAACAAACATTAAAAGAGATTCATACAAATTCAAATATGCCTAAGTTAAATAACAGATTAAATAACATGATGACCTTTCATATTCCAATATTGATAGTTGGAATTTTTCTTATAGCATAATTACAAATAATATTACATTTTCCATTTGTACCCATATAAGAAAAAATAAGGTAGAGACATCCTAACATGACACAGAACTATGATGTTGGAGTTTGGGAGAATTCTAGCTCAACAACTTACACTTGATATTTATTAGTCACATATTAGTGCTAATATTGGTAGTATGTGATGGTGTCGTCAAACTACTTAATGATGTCTTATGAGAAACAAACTCTAGCCTCCATGGCATCAGGGTACATTGTCTTGGTACCTATGTCCAATGCATTCTGAAGGATGAGAAACATTATTTTGACTTTAACTAGACCACGGATGAACTTTTGCATGTTGTGTGCGTTGAAGTCCAAATCTTCCCTGGTGGCATATTTTCATAACTACTCCAAGTACTCTTCGATCTCCTATCAGACTTGATTCTTGGGTTTAACTTTGGTGAGGGAATTGATTGACGGGTTTTGGTGTGTTGTCACGAAGACATCCAAACTAATGTGCAATTATACATATGAGGCCTAAATGTTTCCAATTTGTTGTAGCAGCTGAAACACTCCTCCAAAATTTTTCCTTAGCTTCATTTTGGATCCTCCCTACCAACCATCCTTAGTAGCATGTATTGCGCTAATAGGTACTTATGCTTCAATTTAGTTTTTGTGGCTTACGAGGTTGTGTTCTCTAGATTGTTTTCCTTCCACCCACAAGTTGACATACCATTACCTCGTCATTAACTGGTTTTTGTGCTCACCTGAAGAATTTCATAGATTTGGAGGGAAACCAACCTTTCTCTACATAATTGTGCAGAACATCAAGGTAGCCTTCTTCGCTATAGAAATACATAGAACAAGAAGACTGCCTTCCCTTGGAAAATTGCGTAGAGAAGCCCATCACTGTGCTCTATCTCAAAATTTGTGTAAATATGGTCGATAGTATTGGCCTTAGTTTGAAAATTACGCAGAGCCTAAGGGCAAACCAGAGACACTCAGCCTAGAAACTGCACAGAAGTCACTCCAGGGCTTATAGTTTGTTGCATGTGATCTGAAGTTGACCGGTTCCCTCTGGGACTAAGTAATATTAATTTGCATGCATGGGATGCTTTTTCGCGAGAAAGGAAAAGGAAAAAACAAAAACTAATCCCTAGATTTTAGGGATCCATTTTTAATATTCACGGGTTATATGCAAATGTAGTTTTGGAAATGTCTTACCAAGTTTCGCTGTTTCCTAGATTTGTGGAATACGTGTCATAGAACTCGATCTTGTCAAAAATATTTATTTGACACTTTAGACCTCATTCATCACTTCAATCTTCGAGCTTTGGCATTCCCCAGTGCATCTAGAAGCATTCGGCACACTCATCTCAACATTTTTTGGGTAAGTCCATTTTTCATGTCTTTTTGCCACTTTTCGGTCACTTTTTATATTTCAGTTTGTGTGAGTGTTTTTTTCTTGGTTTTGTTGAATGTTTGTTTTAATCTTAATGCATATTACCTTGTAGAAGCATTGTTTCAATTTTTTCGTTGCGTCTCCTTGCTGTCACATGCATGACACTGTTTCTGCACTAATGGTCATCGTTGCGGCGACTCGCTTCACACACTTCATTATTTCTCCATTTACTGAATCTTGCACTCACTGATTGCATGCATGTTCATTCACTGATGTCTGCACTCATTTTCACACATGCATTCAACCATTAACAATTTTTTAGTCACTCGTTGGCAGGTTTGGGCTGCCTTGGCCCAGATCATTCCTTTGCCAACTTGCACTACACATTTCTCGGATGGAAGGCCTTTCCTTCCTCTGAGGAATCACGCAAAGTTTTCCTAACACTAACCTCCCAAGATTTCTCTATGAAATTCTAAGAGGTGATGCCCCATTGGCCCCCAGAATTGTGTAAATGCCATTTTACCATGTTGCAGTCAAGCTGACTCAAACTACGCATTGTGCGGTTTCAGTCCTCAGCAAGCCAAGATGGACTATGCTCTACACAAATTTAGCAGTAAGTCATCTCACTGATAGTCCAGACTATGTTCTGGGTATTTTTGGTAGTTAGTCTCCTTTCCTCCTGGTGAAAATTACGCAAATCTTCTAGTCAATCACCCAGGTTTGTTGCATGTGAGTCCTCAAGTTGCTTTTGGTTTTCAACTGACAATTTTCTTGCCATGAGTGTTTCTCTGTCTCCAGGTATCCTAGGTGTTTTTCGGTCTCTCAGAAGTACAAGTACAATGGCTTCAAAGGGAGTAGGATCAAAGGACACTGTGAAGAGTCAAACTAGACATGTATTCGAGCAAGTGCCTATGAGCTCGCCCATCTACGAAGACCCTAACATATTCGTAGACAAGGAGATCAAGATTAAATGGTAGGACATAAATGACATATTTTTAGGCACATTTTAGGAGAATCTGGAGGACTACAGAGACTCTGTTAACATACAAAATTTTGGCTTGTGCTAGATAGCATGCAGGTATGTCGGATTTCCATGCGCGGACATGATCCACTAGATTGTCAAACATATTGATTGAGAGACAATGTCGTTGAGAAGTGCCAGTGGAACATAACTTCCTACCTTTATGGAAAATGAATTTCAAGTGATGTATCACTTTCCACAGCCGATGATCACAATGGATACTCCCTTCACCAGACCCAACAACAGTGCAAAATCAAGAGACATCTTGAAGAACTAGGTGAAAGAGTAATCTAAGATTAGGATGACACCCAACCAAGTGTACAACACAAGGATACTATGGAAGACTTATCAACTCTTGGTCATATTCACATGCCACTAATTTGGGCAAGAAAGCACATAAAAATTCCTGTAGAGTTGGGTGATTGTGTTGGACCAAGTGGCGAACGAGAGAATACCTTTCAGCTGGTCTGACATGTTGTCTCTTAGGTTGAAGGAACAAGTAAAAGAAGCCCAACATCCACAGAAGGGTCAATAGGAAAATATTTTCGTGTTTTCCTAAATACCTGATGCAATCTGTGCCCGTCAGTAGTTCCGAGGCTTGGGTTGGGAATGGACACCTTCAAAAACCTTTTTTCACACTTATTTTAGGTTTTCCTCTGAGTGCAACTTCCATGGAGCTATCATACAACTACCAGACCACTTCATCACCCTGTTATACAAGATGATCTTTGAGCAAGATCGGCCTTGCATGTCGTAGGCAGTGATGGAGGAATTGATTGACATAGAAGATTGGTATTCCTCACGCCTTAGAATCTTAATCTAGGTGTACAACATGGAGAAAGCTCCACGTGTTTTGCCAAATTTTTCCATGGATAATCTGGTCATGAAAGAAGTTGTATATCACATATTGACAGGTTTTTTAGTGAAACTTCATAGGAAGAAGAAGGCACCTTGGCCCACTCTTCCTTTGTGAATTAGGTTGTATGAGATCCAAAATCTTAAACATGCTGAGGCCAAGATAGAGGAATTCAAGAGTATCACCTTCAACACTAAAATTTTCTATCCATATGACTCACATTGCTTAGTGAAGGATGACTATGCAAGAGTGTATCATCCTTGGATCCATGGGGCGTGTCATTGGCTTGAGGAAGACCCATGGATATAGTACTATAACTTATCAAGGCTCAATGAACTAGTCAGAATGGTTGTAGAATGGTTAGCAGTACATAAGGCAGTAACATCTTAGAGAGAAGCATCATCAACAGGAGCAAAAGGAAGTAGACTTACAGTTAACAAAGGTAAGAGGAAGGTTGCTGATAGTGCATAGGTAGAGTAATGTTGCAAGTTCAAAGAAGATCCACTTGTGTTGAGAGCATCTTTGGAGACTGAGGCAAAGAGGGGACATTGTGATAGAAGGATTTCCAAAAGTAAAAGGGAGAAGGAGAAGTTGGAGGAAGAAGAAAAGAAGTTGCAGGAGTTGAAGCAACAACTCATGGGAGAACAAGAGTTGATCATAAGAGAGACGGAAGGCAGTAGGAACATGAACAACAGGAGACACAACATGCACACATTCATTAAGTTGCACCCATCGATGTTATTGATTCATCCAAATAGCTAGTGTTGGAAATAATACTGAGAGGGGGGGTGAATCAGTATTATCAGATCAGATAAAACTTTTCAATTTCATACTCAAGTTCATATACGCTACTTCCACGAAGTGAACCAGCGTATACACGCGACTGTGTCTAAAGAAAATAGCGTATACCCAGAGATCTTATAATTCAGTTAGCTTAATCTTTAGTGAATGCATCAGAACATTATTAAGAATATTAACAGTAAACAGGTGCAGTATAACAGAACATGACATCACACAAGAGCCACACACATGAACACCATGATATAAGGTGGAAACCCAATGTGGGTGAAAACCACCTGCTGCAATTCGTTTCTTTCTTCTTAATGAGAAACTTCTTTACAATATACTGGTGCAGTCCTTTACCAGTATGCAGGCTACAACCTGCAGAGGGCTACAACCCTCTCTTGTTTTCCAACTACTTCTGGAAGGGAGCTACAACCCCCTCAGCTCTTGTACTAGCTGATCCATTTACTAGTACGTAGGTGCTGACCCTACAATCTTCAGGGACCACGTTTCATCAATTT
The DNA here is from genome assembly GCA_000404065.3 of Pinus taeda. Lineage (NCBI taxonomy): Eukaryota > Viridiplantae > Streptophyta > Pinopsida > Pinales > Pinaceae > Pinus > Pinus taeda. Next base: position 150,444 of record APFE030027995.1, on the reverse strand, counting down.
TCAGACTGGATCCAAGAGTACAAAACAAACATTACTGCAATACAATCATCAACTTAAACTTGCATCATAATTCATAAAACAACCCAATACTGGATCACTGAAACCCTGTCATTAAGAACACAGAACCCAAACCAGAGACCAGAACTCTGTAACAACCACCAGAATCAGCAGCAACCTCAGATATCAAACTTTATCATGCATACGCTACTGCACTTTACCGAAACCGCGTGTATACGCACTTTCTCCAAAGGAAACCCGCGTACAGATCTAGAAATGATTACTTATGCCTCTGCTGTCAGATCCGACCCTTGCCAAACTTCCCGAACAGACAACCAGCAATACCAGATCCTTTCACTTCGTCAGACACCCAATGCTCACACTCTTCACCCCTCTTGGCCTAATGATCTTCTCCTTATATAGCCTTAGGCCTTGCTCAATACCATGGTCCAAAACCATAACAAACCAATACCATCAACTTTGAAACTAGGGATCAACACGTTCGTCGAGACGCCATGGTCCAAAACCATAGCCACAACTTCCAAGGAATAACCACCATGGACCAAAGATAGGTTTTCCACATATACGCGGTTTTACTGAAGCAAACTTGCGTGTATACGCAGATTCTCTTTGATAAACATGCGTATATATCTTTCTTGTCCTGCTGTACTGAGATCTGTCCTCTGATTAAGTTGCCATCACCTGTACCAACCTCTGAGCACCTGTACCAACCTCTGAGTGAGTTGCCATCAAGGACAACACTTGAAACATAATGCCAATAGCTAGCACATAGGAGACATGGTGAGCAGTCGCGGGAATAAGAATTTTCTTAAGAGATTGAACAAATGTTGGAAAAAATGGAAACAAATGTGGTTCAGCCTGAGTTATAATAGAAAATTCCTCAGAACCAAGAGGTCACTTTAAGAGCTTCACCATATCTAGGAGCAGAGAAAATCCCAAGTAATCAATGAGATACTAAAATCCTTGAGGACAATCTGAAAGTGGATGTGCACAACATATGTTTTGACGAATCACAACATAGGGCTTCGCAATCATGCAGGGTTCCCATAGCAGATGTTCTTGTATCTCCTATGTAGTTTGAAGAACAAATGATCATGTCCAATGTGCACAGACATCCAACTACATTGGCCAATGCTACAAAGGCATATGCCAAAGCCACTAGCTCGAATATTAGATTCTTGATAGCTGAGAATGAGTGGACAACTAAGGATTTACAAGCAGCCAAGCAAGGAGAAGAGAAAGGTACAACATCTGCCAGAGCAGAGTTTGGGAAAGAGATACTTGATGAAGTATCATCTCTCGAGAGAGTCATGCGGAAGTTGTACATCAAGTTCGTCACCGTGCATAAGTTAGTTGTCCATCTTAATGGTTGGGAGCAATGTTGTGCTAGTAGAGCTTACACCTTATTAGACATCCACACTATTGTCAATCACATGCAAATATGGACAGTGAGGTACAAGGAAGCCCCATTTCACTTGCCGAATATGATGAAGCCAAAGGGAGTGGAGTTGAACTCACACATCCGGAGTCAGATCTCGAACTATGAGGAACTCCCCCGGCTCATCACCAGTTTATAAGCTTCACATGAGTGAGTGTTTAGAAGCATGGATGTCATTGTGTGCAAGCATTTGATCCCATCCATTAACAAACTCACCGAGGCGAAAACAAAGAACCAAGTTTGACTCGAGTTGGATATGTAGTTTGATCAGTTGATGCACATAGCCACCAAAGTAGACTTATAGATGAGCATTGACATTGTGCACCAGTATGTCACTGGTTCGGCTACACTCAATACCATGATATACATGTTATCTAGCTAGTTGGACAAGAGGTTCCAAATGAGTGTACTTGGATGTAAAAGAGTAAAGAGTTTACTTACAAAAGGATGTCACCACAGAGTACATGGACACGATAATAGACTACCAAGACTGACATAAGTTCAACACCGTGGATCATAGAGAGGATGTCAAAGAGTTAGTCTTCCCACAACTATTTGAGTCTTAGTGATGTCTTGCATGGATTACTTAAGCCCATTTTTTTCTCACATGGGTACATGTGCAGATTGTTTTGTAAACATGTTGTAAAGTTAAAGACCAAGTGTCAATAGTAAAATGTAACAATCATGTGTAAGCTGAAGAGTCATGAGTGTAGCTAAAGATTCACAAAGGGGAATGTCAAGGGTCATGCAACCCTTTGCTATATATAGAACCTCATAAATCCTTATACAAGCTTTTGGGAGCCAAGCTTCCGATAGGTATAACTTAGGGAAAGCTTGGAGTGTATTGTAATGAGCCTTGGCTTCTCCAAACTGTAGAGCTAGTACATCTTTTTGGAGGAGTAGGAAACATTGACTGTAATGTTCTGCTATCGGGGCTAGTGGTATTCATGGTTGTATTTATGATTGGATCTTTCACTCTTTTAATATAACAAAGACAACACGTTTCATGCATATATTGTTATTGTAGTTTGGCTATCCTAGTTACTCTAATGATGTATGTAGTTGTAACTTACACATGTATGTATGGACTATTCCATATGTGTTTGTATGAATCTTATCGAAGCATGTTGTTGGCATAACCCATCACTTTGGATCATCATCTATCTTTCTTTCCATATTGCGATGTATTTTCACTCGTGTTCTCTCTTTCAAGCTGTGTGAAATCATAAGCTTCTAAGGGGTGCACTCTTGTCCCCCTCTGTGTGTTAGAGCCTTTCATGCACCTTTCTTGACTTGCTGCAAGGTCACACCCTTGGTTCCAACAAGGACATCTTACTTACCTTTGCGTGCAACTGTAGTCAAGGTGATATCGTACTACCCACTGCTTGGAATCCTACTCCAAATGGTCTAAGGACTATTCAGGACATCTTACCAGGGAGAGCTCCTGATATGTTGGTGGGTCCAACAACATCAACATAATGAATGAGGTGAGCTTATTTTTGTTCTGAATCAAAATTTGAACCTTTTCCTTCTCCATCTCTACTTGTGGATTCATTTGTTTATCTAAGCCAAGCAGTTTATCTTTGTACCACATTTTCCACTCTTGCACATACTAGGAAATGACATATTGTATGTTTTTGAGAGTCTTAACAAACTCTTTTCTCTATTGTTGTAATCTATGAAAATAAACAACTACTTTATGTACGGTGACAAATCATTCATAGATATTCCACATGGTTTCTTCAAGCATTGATAATTTAGCAAGCATTGTTTCTCTCATCTCCCTTAATGGAGAAACTACATTTTGTGTTGGTGCTCAGAGTTTTTATGCCTCTTTCCTGGAACCCTGCAAGTTCTATTCTAGTTTCTCATTCTCGACCGTTAAATAATGAACTTTTTATCTCATTGTTCCTACATAGGCCAAGCTGGCTTCGAAAATGGCATTTGGATTCTTCCTAGTGTCTGGAACAAACTTCCTTCTACAAATTAATAACTCAAAAGACTTGGAATATCAAGATATGCATGAGGATAAAAATATTATATATTAAATATATGAATAAGAATCAGAATGATTTACAATGAGAACGAGAGGCATTCTTATATATTAAGCAAGTGTCTCTTCATGAAGAGTCATGTCCTATTAGACATGCCTCTTCAACCTAATTACTAGCTTAACTAACTATTATTTATGATTACTATCGTTTACATTATATTTATATTATTTATATATTATTCGTTACATTGCCTCCTTCCTCAAAAAGCTTTGTCCTCAAAGCTTGTCGATGAAAAAAGCTTGATCTCTTTTTCTGCTTCGAAAGTATTTCTATCTCGAAATAGTCATCTTCATTGATACAAGCTGATATGATCCTCTAAGTGACAAACAAAATTGTCACATTGAGAAGGGATCAAAACATCCAAGATTAATTTTTTGTGGAATATTCCGATCACTAGAATTTTGTAACGACTTGTTAGCATATGACTGGATTGGGATTACATCACTATTATCTAGAACATTTGTTTATTGATTTGGTTCTAAATGGTCCTGATACGTAGCATGGTTGATTTGTCTATTCTCATGATTCAGATTCTGATAGGGAACTTTTTTGGTTTGATTTTTCCTTATTGGGTATGTGACAATTTTTATATTTTCTTCTGGAAAAGATGTTGTTGAGTTGGTTATGGAACATTCATTGGGGATATTTATCATCTAACTTGCAACATCCAAGCGTGTCTTTTCTTCAACTTGCTTGTCTTCTTCCTAAGTTATGACATTCACTAGATCGGTATTTGTTATTTGTCATCAACTTGAATTCTTATATTTGATGCTTCCTTCTCGATAAGTTGTTGTACCTTCTTTTCTAATGACTTCTTATCCTTCTTAAGTTTCTTAATTTGTGTCAATAATTTTTTTTCACTATTCTTTTTAAGTCGAGAAACTTCTTCTTTTTTGTTAATAGTGATTTTGTCAATTTCATTTTGCATATTTTGTAATACTTTTTTACCTTCTTGATAAATTACTTTTGAAATATCAAATATATCTTTTGGTGTTACAGAATTAGGTTTCACTGTAACATCTTGGACTATTATTTTCTTCTTTTTGTAAGAAAATGTGAAAAATTGTTTCTTAGTATTTAGAATAAAGGAACCTAGAGTTTTCATCTATGGTAATCCCAAAACAATGTCATTATTGTTAAAACATAAGGTTTTCACAGTGAATTGTAAGGTAAAAGTATAATCTCCAATATTTAGGTGTAGATTGCTTATATTGTATTGTTTGTTACATGTACCAAAAATATTTGTTTCAACTATATTTGATCCAGGAACCACCAATTGGTTAGCACATTTAGGACTAATATAATTACTTGTTTCAGTAAGACTGATAGAGATTATGAAATCTCTTCATGCGAGCTATCTTTTGATTTTAAATAATGTATAAACACATTTGGCAAAGGTTTTAGGAAATCTTTCATTAGTAGTCTCCATTTGACTTCTTAAATATTATTATTATTATTATTATTATTATTTATCACTTTTTTTTTAAATAAAATTTTTTTAAATATAATTTAAATAATATAAATTAAATAATTTTAAATTTAATAATATTATAAAATTAATTATATATTTTTTAATTGATTGAATAATCCTTATATATATTAAAATTATATTAAATTAGTTACTATCCATATATCTCACCTCTTTTGACTTAAATGTGGCACTTCCCAGACTTTGGAATTTGGAACTTGTATATTAATTTTTTTACTTTTTTTTTTTAATATTATAAATTTTTATGATGTCACCACACTTAATATAAAATTCACACTTAATATAAACTTTTATGATGTCAGTACAATTAATAAATATAAAGGTCAAGTCTTTTCATATGACAGGTCACGATGTTCACTAAACTTTTTAAGTAAAAAGTAAAACTTACCTTTCACGTAAAGAGATTTTGTATCCCTTTTGTTTTTTCTTTTACTTTTAAAACACCATGGGCAATTACCATGGGTTGTTTCTAAAACCACGAGCTTCTCCAGGTAAAATGTTTTAATTATCACTTGGTATGATATTTTGTATCCCTTTTGTTTTTTCCTTTAACTTTTAAAATACCATGGGCAATTACCATGGGTTGTTTCTAAAACCACAGGCTTCTACAGTGACTTTGAATTTTTATTATATATATATATAATTTGAATTTTTTTTATTCTTTTAATTTATTTTTTTTACCTTTTCTTCTTCCCCTTTTTAATTTATTTACTTATATATATATATATATATTTTTAATTATTATTATTATTTTTTTTTTTATGGCCAAAGGTCAACTAGCAAATTTTCTTTTCATTTTAATTTTAATGGCAATGGCCAAAGGCTTAGAAAAATAGGAAAAAGGGGAAACTCCCAAATTCTGAGCAAAATGCTTCAATTGTACAACAACATGGTTGACGAATTTCGATAGCCAATGACTTGGATTGGAGAATGAGCTCTGTGCATCGGTTAAGCAACCTAGAGGACCGAACTGCTCTGATACCAAATGAAGCGAACAAAGTTCCTTCTACAAATTAATAACTCCAAAAGACTTGGAATATCAAGATATCCATGAGGATACAAATATTATATATTAAAGATATGAATAAGAATGAGAATGACTTACAATGAGAACGAGAGGCTTGCTTATATGTAAAGCAAGTGTCTCTTCATGAAGAGTCATGTTCTATTAGACATGCCTCTTTAGCCTAATTACTAGCTTAACTAACTATTATTTATGATTATTATATTTTAGATTATATTTATATTATTTATATATTTTATTCATTACACTCTACTTGTGGATTCATTTTCTTATCTTAGTCAAGCAGTGCCTCTTTGTACTTCATTTTCCACTCTTGCACATACTAGGAAATGAGATCTTTTATGTTTTTGAGAGTCTTAACAAGCACTTTTCTCTGTTGTTGTAATCTATGCACATAGACAACTACTTTATGTACGGTGACAAATCATTCATAGATATTCCACATGGTTTCTTCAAGCATTGATAATTTAGCAGGTATCGTTTCTCTCATCTCCCTAATGTGGAAACTACACTTTGTGTTGTTGCTTGGAGTTTTTATGCCTCTTTCCTGGAAAACTGCAAGTTATGTTCCAGTTTCTCATTCTTGAATGTTAAATACTGAACATTTTATCTCATTGTTCCTACATAGGCGAAGTTGGCTTCGACAATGGCATTTGGATTCTTCCTAGTGTCTGACATTATCAATTTTTCTCTAATGAATGTAGGTTATGTTTGATCATCTAGAAAGTGCTTCCTCCATGCTTGTACAATCCTCTTTTGGAACTCATCGAATGATGAATTTTACACATCCATGACAGGATCATCACCAAGGTGAAAAACATCTCCTTTCTTGCTAAGGAGTAGCTCTGTTGTTGGAGGTGGTGGACATTGAGGGATGACCTGTGGTGCTCTCGACATCATGTCAAAATCTTCATGTTGAGGCTCCTATTCCAACTGCATGTCTCTTACTTTGATCAATTGCTCAATTTGTTGAGAAAGCTCCCAATCCTACATCTATTCACCTTCCTCCTCAAATGCTAGTTGTTCTTGTTCCTCAACTTGTATTGGGATTATTTCCTCTATGATTTCTCCTTGCCTTTGTTCTTCTTCCTGATTCTAATTCTTTTCTTGTTCTCTCCTCCTTAGCACTTTTCCTTCCTTCACCTTCTTCTTTGTCTCCCAGAGCTTCAATTCATCTTCCTACAACTTCTACTTTTCTTTATTAATTCGCTCTGCTCTTTGCATCCTTTGCTTCATATTTTCTTTTATTAGCAAAGTTCCTTTCTCGATAAGAGGATCCTCTATGATTTCACAATTTTTTCTCTCCGTATAGACTATCAGATATATTCATCTTTCCCTTGTCTTGCACAGGATTGTTGCCTTCCTTTGTTGTTGCTTCTAGAGCTATCATCCTCTATGGAGAAGCCTATTAAGTCCTTGTTATACTGATCAATTCATTGAACCTAGAGGCATTGTAGCAGTACCTCCAAGGATCCTCCTATGGCCAATGAAATTCCCCGTTGATCCACGAAACATAAACTCTAATACAATGGTCCTTGCAAATATTTTGTAAATCATATGCATTAAAGTCCTTAGTGCCGAATTAAATTTTCATTATCTCATTAGCCTCGACATCTTCGAATTTCAATTTATTTATCTCGCTTAATCTGATCTACAGAGGAAGAGTGGGAAATGGTGCTTTCTTCTTCCTATGCAATGCTACCAAAAACCCTTTAGCGAGATGGTATGGTACTTCTCGCATGATCAGTTTGTCAGTGGGATAGCTTTGTAAGACATGAAGAGGTTTCTTTCTACCAAAAAGTGTAATGAATGTGCCAATTGGTGAGGAATACCAATTTTTAATGTCTGTTATCGCCTCCATTGCTTCCCGGGATATGGAAGGTGGATCTTGTTGACAAATAAGCTTGTACAACTAGATGATAAAGTGGTTAGTTAGCCGTGATGTTACTCCTTGATAAATATAGTATGAAAGCAACTTGTAATGGATGTTCATGACATTATCTGATTGTTTCCATGTCCGGTTCATACCAGGGAACTTTTGTTCTGCACAAATTGCATGTAGTAATTATACACACATAGAGAACCTTGCTCACTCATGCTTGGGTAGAGTCCAAGCCTGTGCTACACAGGCCTTCAATTGTCAAGCCAACAAATTTGACCAATTGATCCGTTAAGACTTTCCACCCTTTAGGGAGGGCTTCTATGCTCTCCTGACCATATATTCTACCAGAAAAGATAATCAAGAGCTTGTATGACTTCCTGAGGGACTTTGTCTTTTAGACATGTGTGGGTGTATATCGAAACTTCGATAACTCTTTCACCAAGTGTTTAACAATGTCCCTTATGTTCTCATATTTATAGGTTGCATAGAAGAGTGGTTCCATGTACTTTACTGGCTCAATCAAGTGATACATCGACTGAAAATCATTTTCCCAGAAGGTGGAAAGATTCGACCCACTCACACTACTCAGTGTCCATATGTTAGACAATCCAGTTGATTATTTCTGCACACAAGAAGGTAGCATACCTTCATCCAACCTTGTATAACCCTGACTACCAGATGCTAAGAAAAGCGTGTTGGTCCTCTAAGACCACCTCAGAGTCCTTTGCAAAAGTTTCTTTAATTTGTTGTCATGTTAGTGTTGATCCCTTCTCTATAAATAATTGAGTATCTGCATACACAAAAAAATCAACTGATGTCTGCTCAATTGCTTCCCTAGTACTGTTATTAGTGATTTATTTTGATGTAGCTCTCTTAGCTACCATGGTAACAGTGGTTGTTGTACAGGTTCTCAACAAATTTTGTACCTTTGGGACAGAAAGGACACTCATAGCAAGTGAATATTAGTCTAAAACAAGACAACTTACAACAAAAATTCAAGTCAAAACTTGGGCACTAGATGGGAAGGATTGCATAATTTATTTTCATAGGGGGGACTCGTTTCCTATGGGAACTGTGCACTGTGTAGTCCTAGTAACCAAGGTGGAAGCATGCCGATTGAAACTTCAAAATTAGCAGTTAATCCTGGATAGAGTCTTGGGAGAGACTATGCATTGTGAAGACCCAGTGGCCAAGGTGAGAGGTAGACTCCTAGAACTATGTTGTGTGCAGTTTGATACTACTTGAACTACACACTGCATAATTCTAGAGTCCAAGCTTGTGGCGTAAGCCTCCAGATTGTGCAGTTGTAGCTATGAAAAGTGAAAATTGGCCAAGGGAAACCTAGATCTTCCCAAGGGAAGCGTGAAAAACAAGCAACTTTGAGAGATAGTGTGAAGCTAAGTGCAGATCTGACTAAGTTTAGATAAATGCATGTGAATCAAGTGTAGAAATTAATCAAACAGAAGGAAAATGAAGTATTTGAGGAGAGTCATCACAACAACAAATATTGGTGGAAAAATAGGAAAGCTAATGCGACACTTGCGAAAGGAAATCTATAACTTGAAAAAACACTTCTATAAGTAAAAACAAGTCAAAATATCATCAACCATGAAGAGAACAAATCTAAACAACACTCACACAAGCCAAACAACAAAGAGGGACAGAATGTTACAGCTCCAATATTTAATGTGAAAATTATCTCTAGAAGCTCTAATTAAATAAATTTGGAAAAATTATGGTTTATGACACACATGCCTAAAATCAAGGAAAAACTGATACTTCACGGAAGTTTCTAAAAACAATGCAAGTTCGTCCTTCAAGATACTAAAAATAGGTCCCTATTTTTTAGCGATTCTTTTTTTCTTTTCCTTTTTATAGGGAAAATTTCCATGGACACTGCTAGGATAGATTGTGCAGTTCTTTGGGGTTGGGAAACTTTCTAGCTGAATGAAATGTGTAATATCTGAGCTTAGTGAGGGTTGCACAATTTATAAGCTCACTGTTGGGATGCCACCCGTGATTGCACATATTTTGAGCTCAAGGTTTGTTGGAACTGAGGACTACACAATTGCAATCATCAAGGCTGCTTGCCCTCAAGGAATGCACAGTTTCTGGAGGCAAGCCGAAAAGTAGTATAAGACCAAGTTGGGAGATCAACTTGTGACTTAGAAAAATCAACTAAGTAAGAAACACAAGAAAAATTAACAGATAAGTGTCAGTCGAAGCATGAATACCTGGCTCAATGCAAGATGAGTTATTGTGTTTAAGCAGGAAGGCTCCAAAATCAAAGCACAAGAAAAATTTTGGAGGGTGGTTGTAGCCGCTACAACACTACCCTATCCATGAAAAGGAGATCTATGCCTTGGTGCAAGTTTTGAATGAGTGGAAGAAAAATATAATGGGAAAGGAGATAATAATAAATACATATCACTAGCCCTTACAGTACTTGGAAGCCCAGAGTAAGCTATAACAGACCAGGCTTTACAAGTGGATTGGGGTTTGCAGCAATTTCATTTGGTGATCAAGTATAAGAAGGGCACCACAAGCAAGTTTCTCAACATGATTTCAAGGCCACCCACATCAAATATCACAAGTTTGGGGACTCTTATACACATGGAGCCATTGAACCATGATTCATACAGAGAGGGATATTCATAGGATGGGGACTTCAAGGAGGTGTATCAGCAGTTGCAGAGTCAGAGTCGTGTGCATGATGGGGATAGCATTGTTCACAAAAATATCTAGAATGGGCATACTCTACAAGCTAGATAATCAATGTGTTCCTAAAGGTGAGCGATTGTAACTCATTAGAGCGGCTCACACCTCCATGTTTTTAGGGCACTTTGGTGTAGGGAAGTCTATAACTAACTTGTTGAGCTATGTGTATTTCCCCATCATGAAAGAGAAGATAGCTAGGTTCACAAGGGGTTTCATTCTTTGTTGGACCAACAAGCATAGAGACAACAAAGAAGGTCTATATCATCCATTACCTATACCTACTCATCCTTGAGAAAGAATGTCCATTGAATTTGTGGGAGGTTTACCAACCACCAAGAAGGGACATTACTAACTATTTGTGGGAAAGAAGCAACAATTTTTTTTTGGACAAGTCTAGGATCACTTTATGATACAAAGAAGCATCATTTGAAACAGGGATGCAATATTTCTAAGTGCATTCTAGACTACATTGTGGGAGAAGATGGAAACGAAATTGAAGAGATCTACAAAATTCCATCCAAACACAGATGGGTAGACAAAAGTAGCCAATAGGAATTTGGTGCAACTTTTGAGGGGATACAACAAAAAGCATCCAAAGACCTGGGACAAATTTTTTGTATTTATACAACATTCTTAAAACGAAGTAGTCCACACTTCTATAAGAAATTCCCTATTTGAAACTTGTTTTGGATATTTTCCACCTTCACCTTTAGATATTGTATATGGGATGTAAGGAGGAGTGAGGGAAGATCTTACAAGAGATTATTTGAGTGCTAAAAAAAATATATAGAATATTTGGAAGATCCATCTATAGGTACATGAAACACTACAAAAGTCACAAGATAAGTATAAGGCCATGCATGATCAGCACAAAACATAGAAATCGTACAAGGTGTGAGACACAGAGTGGTTATAGTTGAACAAGGAGACACTGCAAGGGATTGGTGAGAAAATTAAGGCTTTGAGGTATGGTCCCTTTGAGATATTGGAAAAAGTTGGTGATAATTCCTATCGACGGAATTTACCACCTGTATACACATTTACTCAGTTGTTAATGTCGAGCATTTGAAACTCTATGAGCCTTCCATGTTACACCATGATGAGGAACAAGCCTTACTTTCTATGCATGATTTTGCAGCACATGCTCAGGAAGAGTTAACACAAGATAGTTTTATAGAAGAGGTCCAAAACTGCAAGATAGGGGAACTAAGGCCTTCAGAATATTGGGTTGTAAGGGCAACTTCTAGGAAAAGCTAAATGGTACACCAAAGAGAAGGTTGAAGAAAACATTCCTCACCTCATTCAGTAGAAGAGTTTGGGGACCAAAATCCTCTCAAAATTGGGAGGTGTGATAAATATTGGATGATTATATTGTTTTTCATCCATATCGATGCATTTGGAGTGGAAAAAGTGGAAGAATCATCTCACTAGACCATTTTTACCGATGGGGCCCTGTTTTGCAAAAAGGGGTTTAAACCTTCTGTGAACATTTTTAGGCATCAAACAACATTATTTTGGGGTAATTTTTATTTTATTTTCCACTAAGAATATTCATTTTGTTCTACACGTAGTGATCTCTCCAACGGTGCAAGAAGTGTGGCAATCAAAGTCTGTATACAAAATTTATGCCACTTAGAAGTCCACCTTCTTGTTTTCACACCTATATTGCACGAGGATGTCACGTCAACCCCCATTATTGGTGGAAAAAGTTGATGGCCACATGATTATGATGTAAAAGAATCTAAAAGCGTCTATATTATAACTCTAGTTAAGAGTTGTTGTAGTCAAACTTAACCACTAGTAGGCTATCTAGTTGTATTATAGCTGGGCCACTAGGAGGAACAAGCATTCTATTTTTTTGAGTGAATTTGTTCCATAGTTGATAAACAATATACAATAGCAATAATAGGTAAAGAAAACATAAAGGATTTGTGCACTATAGCAGCCCACAAGCCATAAGCCATACTTCTTTGTACCTTCAACCATATTCCAAACAAAGAAATAAAGTGAAACAATGTCACTTTCAAGTTGGGATTTCTCCTGAATCAGTTTCCCTGAGGATATATTGTCTCTTATTTGTGTGTGAGATTTTTATTTTTTCATTCTCTATTTTTTGCATTATTTCCATTCACATGCGTGAACTAATTATAGTAAAATCTAAAGATCTAGTAATTTAATAAAACTATAATAGTGTATAATTTCAAATTTCTAATATTACATTATTAGATTTGTTGTGACGAACTGTCTAGTGGAATATCCACAAAAGTTTATAGATCAAACATTTACCTTCCTTCACATGCCTCATGACTGTAAATATTCGACCAAACTACACCTGTATTTTGTTTTCCTCCACAAACCCTTGTGGGTTGTTCAATATTAGCTTAGCTCCATCTTGTTGACGAATTTCCAACCATGCTCTTAATTGTGAGTTCTTATGGGATGAAATCCAAGTCCTTGAGGCTTTTTGTCATTGAGCATGAACCAATTCTATTACTAAGAAAAAATGCATTCCTTCTATTCATGGAAAGAAATTGGAAATTTTCTTTCGACCATATATCCCTTATTTTCATGTTTTCTTCACAATAATCTTGGTTTGATCTCCAAGCTTTATTTTGGTCACGACATTTTTCAATTTCTTATAAAATGATATTGGTATGTTTTCAATACTTGTCTATGTTCAAATAAATGAAATCGTGGCCCTTGAGACAATATGCTTTCGAGCCCAAATGAAACACATATCCATAGATAATGCATGGATGGGTGAATGTTAATAACTTTCTTGTGGGCACATCGCTGTGATACTCCCAATGCCACCTTACTATTGGTTGGTCATATTAGTGCATTCTATGTTATAAATATGTCTACCTTATTTAACTAATGTTCTATGTTATAAGATGATTTTATATCATATACTAGAACATTTTATATTGTGCCAACCATTCTTTCATGTAGAAATTTTTACTTGATATATTACATGTCATTATAGTGTGTCTATTGTCTCTCATACAATTTGTTAGGGTGGTCTAATGAGTGCTTTCCCTTCCCTTAAAATTATTATTTTCCCATGTTGTTTTTCTATTCCTTTCCAATGGTAAAAACTTAGTTAGATATTAATTATTTTGTTCACAAAATTGAAATTACATTTCTGTTGTGAAATATGATTATCTTTTTCCAATAGAGATGGGCATAATCACGAAAATAATAATTGAGGAAGGGACACATGGAAAAGAGGAAGAACATCCAATTATTGTTTGGATGGATGACGAATCTTGGTTTCTAGTCATGTTTATTTCATAGACAATTCTTTGCTTTCTTTAAATTTCAGCATGTTATGTGGACGACATTACAATTTTCAAAATTTTGATATGCTAGGAAATACATTTTTACAATATAGGTACAACATGGACATATTATATGGTCAAACTTTTACAATATATAGCATGTTGTTTTTTTGCAGCTATATGTGTTTAAGTATAGGGAGAGGGGAGCCACAAGGGTTGTGACATTGCAGTCATTTTCATTTGATGATATTTTGGTGATACACCTAGCAAAGATCAATAAGTACAAGGAGAATGTTTTTTTATTTTTTAGCCTTATATGTGATACCTTTTATTTAGTTGATGATGTGACTGATGGGGAAAATTGATAAAGATATTTTCTGGAATTTATGCTTTAGATTATTTTGATAATCCAAACACATTAAGAGGTGGAATTTTTATAGTTGAACCTTAGTTAAGTTAGATGGTTCCCACCTACCAAATATTTAAAAAGTTAAATCAAATATAACTCACCCTTAGAACATACTTTTCCTGCATCATAATAAAACATGGTTAAAATTAAAACAATAAGTAATTCCTCAAGTATATGAGCTTCCCAACTCCAAATAATAACAAATCCCTCAAGAAGTTGAACTTCCCAACTCCCTCAAATGCATAAAAGGGGAATGGAGTCTATGAAGGAGAGAAATATTACACTATGAGGAGAGGTATGCACAAGTTTTAACAACTATCACTTATTCCTCTCATTTTCATTCTTTGAGTTGAAGGAGATGCTTTTTTGGTGGTAGTAGACTTAATCCTATGAGATATAAGGGTTGAAGACAAAATCCATCACATTATCCTCATAATTTTTTCAGGTAATTTATATTTTCTTCAATTAAATTTTAATGATAGAAGGGATTACCTTAGAATCTAGTGCTAATAGGCTTTGATTTTGTAGAGAAAACAAGAAGACTTAGTTATATTAGGTTGTATTTGAGGTTTCTTCAACGTTGTTTCACATATTTCTTCTTATTTTAATGTTTATACATGATTCATAGACATTTTAAACATTTTGAATTAAGCTCTGACCATAAATTTAAAAAAAAATCGTGAAAATAATAGTGTACTCGGAAATTTCTGAAGACAAATTAATCATTTTATGCCATATATTTTTGTTCATACGTTTCTAAAAGCTTCATATTTTATCAAGAATTTGATTGTGAAGTTTTATTTAAAGTTCTACTAAATTTCTAACAAGTTACCTTAAGTGGTTCAAGTGCCTTACAACTTTCAAAACACTACTAGCAGGATGTTTAACAATTCTTTACTTCATTTTCAAAATGTTGTATTTTCTTTGTGTTTCACATTTTATATTCGACTATTGTAAATCTTGTATAAAAATTGTTAGCACTTTATTCCATCTTTGCACATAATATTTTATCGTTTGCTATAAATTAACTTGTACATTTCCTAAAATCAATTACTATATAGACATAAAACAAACAGGCCTAGTCTCATTATCTCACTTACCTAGTGAGATTCAAGGGTTTTATGGAGAAGCATAAAAACATCCCCATCTGTTGGAGATGAGGTGCACATCAAATTAAACATATACTCAGCAAATAATCATGCACAGGAGACACAGGAATTTAACGTGGTTCACCCAACCAATCTGGGCTACATCCACCAAACATAGGCATCGACAATCTTTATTAATCAAACAGGAGATTACATAAATCAAATCCTCACAAACTCTCACACCCTCAAAACAATCTGTATGGATACTTGTTTTATAGCAAGGAGAATCTAACTGCCTCATAAATCCTCTCAACTCAAATTTAGGATGCATTAACTCCCTCCCAACAACAAGGAGCTAATCTAGCAACAAATTCCTATTGTTGTCATCTACTGATATTTTTGCCTATTTTACATAAAACAGAAAATCTCAAAAATCTCCACCTTGACAACAATTAGCCAGATGCCATGTTCTTTATTATTTTATCTTTTCTGCAAGCCAAGAGAAGCCAAACACCAGCGTAGCTTCTCTAACAAAACTGGTTTCGTGAACATGTCTACACAATTCTCCTTTGTATGCACCTTTTCCAGAGAGACTCCCCTTTCAGTGATAACCTGTTTTACAAAATGGTACTTGATCGGTATATGCTTTGATTTACTATGATAGGCCGGATTCTTAGCCAAATGTATTGCACTTTGACTGTCACAAAATAACTTGATGTTGTCCTGCAACCTACCAAATTCACCAAACAAACCTTTTAACCAAATCGCTTCTTTGCAAGCATGAGAAGCAGCAATGTATTCTGCTTCAGTAGTGGACAAAGCAACAATGTTCTGTAGCTTTGACATCCAGCTGATAGCTCCACCTGCAAGAGTAAAGACGTACCCTGAAGTTGATCTTCTCTTATCCAAATCACATGCAAAATCGGAATCAACATACCCGCAAACAAATTCACTACTCTTATTGTAAGAAATACAATAACTACTTGTGCCTCTCAAATACCGAAGCACCCATTTCACTGCTGACCAGTGTTCTTTACCCGGATTTGATATACCTACTGACAACCCCAACTGCATGTGAAATATCTGGTCGAGTACAAAACATCGCATACATTAAACAACCTACTACATTGGCATACGGAATTTGAGACATATATTCTTTTTCTTCATTTGTATTAGGACATAAACTATAAGAAAGCTTAAAATGGGAAGCTAAAGGGACTGACACAGGCTTCACATTGTTCATACCAAACCTCAAGAGTATTTTCTCAATATACTTCTGTTGTGATAGCCACAGCTTACCATTGCTCCTGTCTCTGAAAATCTCAATGCCCAAAATCTGTCTTGCTACTCCTAGATCTTTCATATCAAATGTCCTTGCCATCTGAGCCTTCAACCTGTTGATCTCTACTATGCTTTTGCTTGCTAAAAGCATATCGTCAACATACAACACTAAGATAATGAACATGTCATTACTTAATTTCTTAAAGTAAACACAATGATCATATTCACTTCTTATATAATTTTGATGCATCATGAAAGAATCAAATTTCTTGTACCATTGTCGAGGCAACTGCTTCAAACCATACAATGACTTCTTGAGCCTGCAGAAAAATTTCTCATTACGATGCTCAACAAACCCTTCCGATTGTTCCATATAAATCTCCTCATCTAAATCTCCATGTAAAAATGCAGTCTTAACATCTAATTACTGGAACTCTAAATCAAGCAAAGAAACTAATGCTAACACAATTCGAACTGAAACAATTTTAACAACTGGTGAAAAAATCTCATGAAAATCAATGCGTGCTTTCTGAGAAAAACCTTTTGTGACCAGCCTTGCTTTGTACTTGTCCTTTGTATCATCAACACCTCTTTTCAATTTTGTAAACCCATTTACATCCCATAGTTTTTCCGTCTTTAGGAAGTTCTACCGGATCCCATGTGCCATTCTTGACTAATGCCATGATCTCGTCCTTCATAGCTTCTTTCCACTTTTCAATTTTAGGACCTTCTACAACTTGTTGATAGCACAAAGGTTCATCATCATTAGCGGTTAAAGAAACTGAAGTAACATAATCATCATACCTTTTAGAGGACGTTTGATTCTCATGGACCTCCTTAAAGATGTTTTTGGTACTTCTACAATTTGCTGATTATTATCTGTAGGAACTTCTTCATGATCTGCATCTGAAACATGTTCATGATCTACATCTGAAACTTGTTCATGTTCTGATTCTAAAACCTGTTCATGACTAGTATCTGAACTATGGTCATCATGACTATCATT